>JAODAL010012977.1:0-93181 GCA_025379985.1 Phyllomedusa bahiana
TGACTCGCACACACACCCAAACCCTGCCTATTCTGTAATCTGATTGCTGGCCGCCAAAATTACAGGAAGCGTCGAAAAAGGCGCGATCTTAATAGATGATGCACAGATTTTAGCCTTAATTATCGCATGATCTAAAAATTTCGATCACCATAAAAACCTTGCCAATTTCAACTTTGTCGATAATAATCGCTCAACACTACCCAGCACCCATAGGCAACACCGATGGCCGGATGTGGCCTTTCTGTAAACTGCAATGTACTGCTTCATGGCAATTCTCTCCGGACCAGACAGATTGTATATCCCAGGCAATAATTCAATGGCACAATCATAGGACCTATGCGGGAGTAATCTCTCAGATTGGCTCTTAGAAAAAAACCTCTTCCAGGTCTCGAATAAAGGCAGGAATCTACTCAATCTCCGCATTACCAAGGATGATTGGAAGACATTGATTAATGCATTGTTTACCCCACCTAATCAAATCTCCAGAATTCCAGTCAAACACAGGGTTGTGCTTCTGAAGCCAGGGCAATCCTAACACCACGTCGGCAGGTAAGCCCTCCATGATAAACAGGATACACCTCTCAGTGTGCATAGATCCCACCAGCATCTCAATCTCAGGAGTGCAATGTTGGATCTTGCCTTTGACCATCGGGGTGGAATCTATCCCCACAACCTGCAAAGAATCAGATAGAGGGCTCCGGGGAAGGCCCAGACGCTTAATGAACGATGCGTCCACAAAATTGGAAGCTGATCCCGAATCCACAAAGGCACTCCCGGAACCAGACCTGGAAAGATACAAAATCTTAACTGGAAGCAACAGCTTTTTTGACACCTTAGGAAATACCTGTTCGCCTAGGTGACACTCCTACGAGTCAACTAGGCGCTGGAGTCTTCCGGCTGGGTCCTCTTGTTGGGGGCACTCACGGATGTGACGTGGGATCCTGTGGTCACTGACTGGGCCTGCAGATGAGGCTCCTAATTGCATAGGCTCCTCGGAGGGGAGGGGTATCTCAACATTAGGGGGTCCTGGAGAGGTGACAGGACAAGGCAGTGGAGTAGCATGGGGTAGCGGAGTAAACATCTTCTACCGGCATCTCTCCCTAAACCGTCTATCCGAGCGTACAGCCAAAGCCATAGCCCCATCAAGTGTGCCAGGGGTTGGATAAGCCATCAACATGTCTTTTACATTGTCAGCTAACCCCAATCTGAACTGGCACCTAAGGGCTGGGTCATTCCACCATGACGGAACACACCAACGTCGGAACTCCGAACAATACTCCTCCACCGTCCTCTTGCCCTGTCTTAGAGTGGTGATGTATGTCTCAGCCACCACCTCCCTATCGGGATCGTCAAAAAGAAGCCCAAGAAGTCGAAAAAACGGTCCACTGAAGACAACTTGGGCGAGTCGGGGGGTAGTGAGAGAGCCCATTCCTGAGGGGCCCCTTGGAGTAGGGACATAATAACTCCCACCTGGTGCTTCTCACTACCTGAGGTATGTGGGCGAAGACGGAAGTACAGATGGCATCCCTCCTTAAACACTAACTGAGGGGTACCCTGGGCGGTCTCCTGCTGCTGCACTCTCAGTGCCAAATCCTGGACCAACTGGGTAAGCCCCTGCATCTGCTCTACTACTGCAATCATGGGGTTCATGGTGCGTGGATAGCAGAGAAATAGCGGCCTGTCAAACTGTCACGTCAGAGGAGGTGCAGTGGGCCCTGACTGCCACCTGTCACGGTTGGTAGTAGTGGATCCGCTGGACCACCATAAGCAATGGCGTAAGCCACGCCAGGGAGCGGAATCTAATTAGGTCCCGGTTTTCACCAGAGCCCACCGCAAAGCGGGATGGACTTGCTGCGGTGGGATTCTACCAAGTCGCTTCCACTGACGTGACTTGCTTGCGATGGCAGCCATGGGTGAGCGTGGTAGAGAATCGTGAGGCGCAGATGTAGTCGGGGACAAGCGGTAAGGTCAGGACAGGCGGCAAAGGTTCGTGGTCGAGGGACGTAGGCAAATGGTACGGTACACAGTATAACGGAAGACTCAAGGAACGCTTTCTCAATAGGCAATTGGCACTAAAGATCCGGGAACTAAATAGAGGCAGTGACCGACAATACCCAATTACCGGTGCGCTGGTCCTTTAAATTTAACAGAGCCAGCGCGCATGCCCTAGGAGGAGGGGATGCATGCGCCGGGACACAGCAGCTTTGGCAGGAGCGCGGCTGGGTAAGTACACAGGGACCTGGCAGGCTGCGCGAGCGCGGCCACTGCCCGTCGTGCGGGTCACGGCGCCACTTGTCAGAAGGTCAAGGGTGCACCTGTGACACCAGCCAGCCCACTGTCCCTGCCTACTTGGCGTGCTGCCCTAAGAGGTAGACCCCAACTGGACGACAGACCCTACGCTGCTAAGTGCAGGACAGTCAAGGAAAACGCAGAGTCAATCAGTCTGGGTCGTTAAGGGTGTGGCAACGGATAAGCCAAGATACGTACTCCAAGTGGAAGGTCCAAACACGGTCAGGAGCGCAGCACACAATCAAAGGCAACAAGCGAGGTCAGAAACACAGGAAGACTACAATACATAAAACTTCAGGGAAACCACAATGGAACACCTTTGACAGGCAAAGCCTGGAGGAACTGGGGAGGTTTAAAGGTCTGCCCGGACACCGCCTCCGCAGCTAACTGGTGCGGCATCCGGGTCCTCCAATTGGTCCTGAGAGCACACCCTGGCTCAGAAGCAGCACCTCTCCCAGGGTGTGGTCCGAGGCCAGACCTATTAACTCACGCAGGTTGTTGCGTTAAACGGGTGGAAGGGTGCCCAGACGAACGTATCCTGACAGTTTTGTATATGAAAAAAGTTGCCTAAAGGGGAATATTTGTACGCCCAGAGTTTGTATTTGCCACTATATTTGTAACATGGCAGGCTATGGGAACAGCTTTCCATTAGGAAAAATGCAGATTGGATAAGGGTATTGTTACTAGTAGTCTTGTACGCCCAGAGTTCATATTTGTTACTTGATTGTGAGGGTTTGGGACGCCCAGTCTGGCCGTACACCTGTGATACCTACCTAATATAATTGATAGGATACATTGAAGTTATCTGTTTGTTTACAAATATAGTGGAGCCCCAGCCCAGTCCTGGCCACTGTCTCTACAAACCTACTAGTCACATTGCACTTCCCCACCAGAATTTTGCACAAAATTCAACTTGTTTTATAAAACTAGTTTCTTGGATTTCATCTCTACCGAGCAATGATGATTGAGAGACCATCTCATTTTCGATTCTTTGACCCATCATCCTTCCTTACCCAAAGTCATAAAAATAACAGAAATGTAAACAAGACACAATGTACATGTAATGGGGTGATGTGAAGGCAGAAAAAGAGGAGATCTCCTGGACAGCCAGACCTGCTTTCAGATATCTTGGGGATCTCACATACTCATCTCAGGAAGTTCATGCACCATTTGTTATGGTACTGGCCACTAGTAGCAATGCTTACTCCACCTGCATTGGCCACAATAAGATAGCAGCACCTACCTGACCCACAGCAGGGGCAATATCAATGCAGTGTGGGGGGCATCTGCAGCTAGAACTGCAAGCCATGGCTTTATGTTTGGAAAACAAGGGTCTGTGGGAGACTAGTGATAAATTTGTTTATTTGTATAGCACCAACATATTGTGCAGCATCGAAGAGAGATTGCCTTTACTTGCATCTATCCATTGTACTTGAAAAGCAACCCACAAGAAAAAAAACATATAGTGATCAGCTTCCGATTAACTCAATAGAAATAAAAAAAAACTACTACAATCAGAAGAGAACATATCTATAAAATCATGATTTTTATTAATGCAAAAAATACAAATAAAAATTATATCACAACATATTAAAAATCCAGTAATGGGGAAAGACAGCACCAAAAGGGTAATGCTCTCAATTATAGGTAGTAATAATGTTGATCCTCACTAACATGATTCAAATATACAAAATATGTAAAAAAAAAAAGTACATCAAAAAGTGTAATATATAAAGGTGCAATACTCCCCTGAAGAGCCACTGCTGCGAAACGCGCGTAGGGAGTTTGTGTGGCAGATATCAATTTGGGTAATATTATTGGACTATCATTATTTTGTCTTTTATTGTTTGATCCTACCTATCATGTGTTTTGATTCATTTATATTCAGTTATGAAATTCTTGCTATTTATTGTTAGGGATTAATTATTTATTGCACGTGCACTTTATGAATATCCCTTATCTGTATATATATATTTATATATATATTATATATATTTTATATAATATATATATATATATTACACTTTTTGATGTACTTTTTTTTTTATATATTTTGTATATTTGAATCTTGTTAGTGGGGATCAAAATTATTACCACATATAATTGAGAGAATTACCTTTTTGGTACTGTCTTTCCCCACTACTGTATTTTTAATATGTTGTGATACAATTTTTACTTGTATTTTTTTGCATTAATAGAAATCATGATTTTATAGATATTTTTTTTTTTCTGATTGTAGTAGTTTTTTCATTGTACTTGAAAGCCTAACAAAGGCTCCCCTAATTTTCATGTAATGATTTCTATTACTTCCTGCAGGAGGTCATAGAACCACCGTCTTGGTATCCACTTCTGTATCTGATTTACATGTTGAAAAAGGGTGTACAGGACAAGCTATCAAGCCCCCTAGTGGTTAAGTACAATAAGGAACTGAATAGAGATGGGCGAATTTCTCAAAAATTCTATTTGCCAAATTTTCCTGCAAAATTCTTTTAGATCCGAATTTATTCACGGCAAATCGCGTTAAAAAACAACTATTTCCAGGCTGCACAGAGCCTGTAGGTGTTGTAAACGTTGTTGCCGTGCTTAAATATGCAGAGGGAGCTTGGTTTGGTCTTCATACAATGTTTTTGGTTTTTTTTTTTAAGGGGGATGACACGCACATGACTGCCGCTGGTATAGAATCGCTTCACACTTCACTTCTCTGGGCACTTACAGGGGCAAAACTGACCAAATGACCGAAGTTACAGCTCCACACGTCCGCGCTGCCGTGCACCTTGGAACAAACCGATAAGCTCAAGGACTGGCCCACCTTCTGTTCTACATATTTATGAAGTGCTGGTACTGCCTTTTTGGAAAATAAATTACGGCTTGGAACTCTCCATCTCGGCTCGGCACGAACGATTAGTTCTCTGAATTGTGCAGAGTCCACCATTTGGAAAGGGAGGGACTGTAGTACCAACAACTTGAACAGGAGCACGGTCATTCTCTTTGTAATCGCCTCGTTGAACGACTGCTGGCGCCATAAGTAGCGAGGAGCAGGAGCATCTGGACCGGGAGATGATGGCAAAGAGAAACAGCCCCTTCTGCAGAGTGGTGCCTTGACTGGCTGCAATGGCATGTGTGCCACTGGGCGCTGCTGCTGCTGTTGCTGCGGCCGCAGGATGGACCACCACATCTGAGCCACGTTTCTCCCAGGCTACCGGATGGTGATGCTGCATGTGTTGACGCAGGGCCGTGGTGCCAACGTTAGCTCCCTTGCCACGCTTCACTTTCTGCCCACAGATTCTAGATATACACATGTTCGGCTCCTCCGGTGTCTTAGCAAAAAACTGCCACACCGCCGAGTAGCTGATTTTACCGTCAATGCTCCGCACTGAGTGACTGCTACCGCCGCTGCCACGCTGAGCCCTTGTGCCGCTACTTTCTTGGACCTGCGAAGCGAGTTTTCTATCCCGTGGCCATTTGGCTCCTCACACTGCTGCTATCCTGCTGACTCATGGCCACACAACCCACTTGCTGGCTGCGCCGCTGCCTGACGCGCAAGCTGACGCCCTCTTCTCCCGACGATGATGAAGCCCTTGCCTCACCCGGCTCCCAAGTGCGGTCGGCTACACCATCATCTATTTGTGTCTCATCGTCACTGCTGTCCTCATCACCGGTCTTGGTATGCAGAGGCTGACCCCTCACAACATGACCTCCCATGCCACTCTCCAAATCACTACTTTCCCGCCTACTGCAAGAAGCAGCGGATGTTTGCACCACCTCTTCGCTGCTGACTGTCCTCAAAGAGTTCATCCTCGCTGTTTAGTGCCACAGAACCCTCTGACTGCGGGAACTGAACGGGACAGAGGCGGGTTGAGGACAGGTGAGGGCCGCTGACCCACTCCCTGGGCCATGCCAACTAAGGGTTGTGTCTGACGTTCCCACCGACTCTTGGCTGGGGTTGTCAGATGTCATCTGGGAGGAAGCGGATGACCTAGTCAACCAATCAAGAACCCTTGGGTTGCTGAACAACACACGGTCACTAGATGACACCGGCAGTTCTGGCCTCACCGAGTCACCCCTGCTGCGATGTCCCCTTACTGTGCTGCGACCTGCTCCAGGAATGTTTGTGCCACTGCCTCTTGCATGTGAAAAGCCTGCCACCTCTCTGTCTGACAAACTGCTTGATCAAAAAATGTACAGACTCTGTTTAATGAAGATGTCTGTATATGATCAACACAAACCCTGTATTTTAGTCCAAATTAACCCACAATGAAGAGGTTAAATTAAGCCTTGGGTATGAAATACCCTACAGAACAACCAGATGGAATTCAGGCGTGTATGGGGCAGAAGTCCACCCAGCCTGGACAGTAGGGAGAATTCCCCACAAACTAAAACAAAATAATAACGCTGGTTGAGTAACAAGTGTGTATGACACACACTTCTGAAGGTCTTTCACTCCAGTAGCTGAAAAAATTAGTTTCTTTGCTAAAGAGTGCAATATAGTGCAGCAGCAGCAGCAAGATGCTTATTGACAGGAGTCACAGTGAGAAGTGCGAGAATGTAACATGGCGTCCGTATTTATAGTGTGGTAACGTCACAGAATCCCACCAGTCTCTGATTGGCTTCATGTCTGCACATGTCATTGAGGGTGTTCCTTTTTCTTCCTCCCAGAGTTCTCTGCCCCATGTCACGCCATGTGCTCACGGCCATTTTCCAAAAAAACTACGCTCCGTTCCCATGAATCGCCCATCTCTAGAACTGAATGCTAAAGAAAAAAAGTTTTAAAAGCACAAAGAATAAGAAAACATATTACAAGTTCAAATCACCCCCCTTTTTACCATTGAAAAAAATTATTAAAAAATAAAAAATGTAGCATGTAATTGGTATCGCCACATCTGTAGAAGTCCAATATAGTAAAATATGACACATATATCCCATACGGTGATCACTGCACAAGAAAAAAAAGATTCTAAACCCCCCAAATTGCATTTCCTTTATTATTACACATCCTCTAACAATTGGAAAAAAAAGTCAAAAAGTCAAATCTATCCCAGATTGGTGTTTATAAAAACTAGAGCAGGAAAAAGAATGTTGTCTCCAGCTCCATATAAAATACAAACATTTATTGAAAATATTTAAAAATCATATGATGGTCATCAAGACTGACACGTTTCGGGTTTTGATAATACCCTTAATCATAGCTTATAAAAACTACACTTCAGCTCAAAAAAAATAAGCCCTCACTTAGGTCCATGGGTGGAAAAACAAAAACATACGAGGGGCGTTCATTGGAGATTTCCCCTGACCCACTTCCTGTGGACTGAGAGCAATGAAACTTGGCACAGTTATCAGTGCTTCTCAACATAGGTGCCACCTAGGGACACACACTTCTCCCATCTCTCTAAGTAACTGTAAACACCTTGCTTGTAGAAGTCGACAGGTCGCTCCAAAAGCGATGATTCCAGAAATCAGAGTCTCCTCAACTGGAAAATGCTTGCCCTTCAAAAATAACTTCATTGTTGGAAAGAGGTACAAGTCTGATGGTGCGAGGTCGGGTGGATAAGGGGGATGCGGTAGAATTTCAAAGCCAAAGGAGCTTCCATTTGGGAAAAATGTGATGTGTGAACTGGTGCATTGTCTTGCAGGAAGGCGGATACCTCTGGTGAGCAAGCCACGTCTCTTGGTTTTGATGGCCTCCCACAATTTCAGCAGCAGTTAAGCATAGTATGCCCAGAGATCATGGAACCCTTTGCTAGGAAATCAATCAATACTACTCCCTGCTGGTCCCAAAATACTATGAGCATGACCTGGCCTGCCGAGGGTTGGGCACGTGCCTTCTTTGGAGGCGCTGAGTCATGATGCTTCCATTGCATTAACTGGACTTTAGACACAGGATGATAGTGATTCATTGCAGCCATTTGGTGAGATCCAAAATGTTAATTTTTTTGCTCATTAATGTACACTCTGCATCCTGAACTGTCACATGGTCATAAGTATTCAGACCCTTTGCTGTGACACTCATATGTAACTCACATGTTGTCAATTTCCTTCTGATCCTCCTTGAGATGGTTCTACTACTTCATTGGAGTCCAGCTGTGTTTAAGTAAACGGATTGGACTCGATTAGGAAAGGCACACACCTGTCTATTTAAGAACTCACAGCTCACAGTGCATGTCAGAGCACATGAGAATCATGAGGACTAAGGAACAGTCCAAGGAACTCAGACAGAATTGTGGCAAGGCACAGATCTGGCCAAGGTTACAAAAGAGTTTTTGCAGCGCTCAAGGTTCCTAAGAGCACAGTGGCCTCCATAATCCTTAAATGGAAGAAGTTGGGACGACCACAACTCTTCCTGGACCCGGCCACCAACCAGACTAAGCAATCGTGGGAGAAGAGCCTTGGTGAAAGAGGTAAAGAAGAACCCCAAGATCACTGTGGCTGAGCTCCAGAGATGCAGGATGGAGATGGGAGAAAGTTCCACAAAGTCACCTATCACTGCAGCCTCCAGCAGTCGGGCTTTATGGCAGAGTGTGGCCAACGGAAGCCTCTCCTCAGTGCAAGACATAGGAAAGCCGCAGATGGAAGCCTCTCCTCAGTGCAAGACATAGGAAAGCCGCAGACGGAAGCCTCTCCTCAGTGGAAGACATAGGAAAGCTGCAGACGGAAGCCTCTCCTCAGTGCAAGACATAAGAAAGCCGCAGACAGAAGCCTCTCCTCAGTGCAAGACATAGGAAAGCCGCAGACGAAGCTCTCCTCAGCAAACTAGAAAGCCCAGACGGAAGCTTCCATGCAAGACATAGGAAAGCCGCAGACGGAAGCCTCTCCTCAGTGCAAGACACATGAAAGCCGCAGACCGAAGCCTCTCCTCAGTGAAAAACATAGGAAAGCCGCAGATGGAAGCCTCTCCTCAGTGCAAGACATAGGAAAGCCGCAGACCGAAGCCTCTCCACAGTGCAAGACATAGGAAAGCCGCACACAGTTTGCACATGAAGGATCCCAGACTATGAGGTGTTAATTGTAAGTGGTGGAGAAAACCAGGCCCTGCTCATCACTTGCCCAATACAATCCCAACAGTGACACATGGTGCTGGCAGCATCATTCTATGGGTACAGGACGACTAGTTGCAATTGAAGGAAAGATGAATGTGGCCAAGTCCAGAGATATCCTGGATGAAAACCTCTTCCAGACTCTCTGGACCTCAGACTGGGCCGAAGGTTCTTCTTCCAACAAGACAATGACCCTAAGCTCACAGCTAAAATAACAAAGCAGAGGCTTCAGAAGAACTATGTGCCAAATCCTGACTGGTCCAGCCAGAGCCCTGACCTCAACCCAATGGAGCATCTCTGGAGAGACTTTAAAATGGCGTCCACCAACGATCACCATCAAACCTGATGAAACTGAAGAGGATCTGCAGGGAAGAAGGGCAGAGGATCCCCAAATCCAGGTGTGAAAAACTTGTTGTTTCATTCCAAAGAAGACTCATGGCTGTACTAGCTCAAAAGTGGCTTCTACTCAATACTGAGCAATGAATACTTATGACCATGTGATATTTCAGTTTTTCTTGTTTAATAAATTTTTCTTTCAAGATGGGTGTTAGAGTGAACATTAATGAGAAAAAAAATGAACTTTTTGGATCATACCAAATGGCTGCAATGAAAAAAAGAATGAAAAATTGAAAGTGGTCTGAATACTTTCCGTACCCACTGTATGTGTGAAGACATAGACATAAGCAGTGTATATGGAATCTAAACATCTTATTTTTTGGAGATGTTCTACATCTGAAGACAAAAAGATCAGAACTGTCTACATTCAGCAGATAACATCAATAATCAAGGCCCTTAATGCTATAAATCCATGGTCCTGCATTAATTTCAGTGGATGGTGGTGGTTCTCCATTGGTATCAGTGGATAGCGGTGATCCTACATTGATTCAAAGATGGTCCTACATTGGATCAGTGATGGTACTCCATTGGTTTCAGTAGATGATAGTAGTCCTCTATTAGTTCAGAGGATGGTGGTGGACCACAATTAGTTTCAGTGGTTGGTGGTGGTCCTCTATTGTTTTCAGTGGATGATGTACAGTAGATATGGTACTGCTCCACTGATTCAGTGAATGGTGATGGGCCTCCATTGTTTTCAGTGGATGGTGATGGGCCGCCATTGGTTTCAGAGGATTGTGTTGGCCATTTATTAGTTTCAGTGGATGGGGGTGGTCCGTATTGGTTTTAGTAGATGATGATGGTCCACCATTGGTTCAGCGAATGATGATGGTCTTTCATTGGTTCAGGGAATGGTGATGTTCCTCCATTGTTTTCAGTGAACGTTGGTGGTTCTCCTTTGGTTTCAGTGGATGGTGTTTATCCTACACTGTTTTAAGTTGATAATGATAGTTCTCCGTTGTTTTCAGTGGAAAGTGATTGTCCTCCATTTATATTAGTGGATGTTGGTGATCCTCCAGTAGTTTTGGTGGATGATTATGGTTCAGCAATGATAGTCAGCACAATCTGATGAGATATGAAGATCTCAATGGATGTTGGTGGTCCTCCTCTGGTTTCATTGAATGGTGGTGCTTCTCCACTGTTTTCAAAGGATGGTGGTGGTCCTCCATTTGTTTAGGTGGTTGGTGGTGGTCCTCCATTAGTTTCAGTGGATGTTGATGGTGCTCTATTAGTTTCAGTGGATGGTGGTGGCGCTCCATTAGTTTCAATGGATGATGGTGGTCCAACATTGATTTTAATGGATGTTATTGGTCCTCTATTTGTTTCAGAAGTCGGTGGTAATCCAGCAACGGTTTCAGTGGATGGTGGTGGTTCTCTATTGTTTTCAGTTGATGTTGTTGGTCCTCACTAGGTTTCAGTGGATGGTGCTAGGCCTTCATTAGTTTCAGTGGAGGGTGTTGGTCCTTCACTGGTTTCAGTGGATGGTGCTGGTCCTTCATTAGTTTCAGTGGATGGTTTTGGTCCACCATTACTTTCATTTGATGGTAAATATCCTCCATTAGTTTCAGTGGATGGTGGGGGTCCACCATTGATTTTAGTGTATTTTGTTGGTCCTGTTTTGGTTTCATTGCTTGGTGGTAGTCCGCCATTAGTTTCAGTGGATGGTGATCGTCCTCCATTGTTTTCAGTGGATGCTGGTGGTAGACCACCATTAGTTTCAGTGAATGATTATGGATAATAAAGGATCACAGAACAGATGAGCAATTATTTCAGGTCTCCTTTAGAAACACTGAATTTACTGTCAGCTTCAATCTCCCTGATGAATATTTTCCTCCCGGAGGTGCAGCCTGTGCCGCTAATAGAGAGGATATAAAGCAGGATAATCTCATTACCGGCCATAGCCATGCCAGCCCTCGTCTCCTCTGTGTCAGTAAGTGGCTTCACAGCTATGTTCTCCCTTAATCCTAACAGAACTGTGCAGACAATGATGGGTGTTGTGGTGTCACTGGTCAATGTTACTCTGAGTCAGTCCAGGTAAGAGGGATAATACAGATCACTCAGCTATGTTATTCTATCTCCTAGAAGTGACCAGTGGTGATCAGATCATGGGTGGTCCTACCAATAAGGACTCTGTACAGGATATCATGTCAAATAGAATATGATGCTTCTCATTGTACTTGTTATCACTGCATTGTATTATGTTGGTACATTGATCTGTTCTCTCCCCCTGGTGAGGACTAAACTACATACACAATCATGGGACTATATGGCGGAAGAGAGTCCAGTGTGGTGTGCTGCAGCACCGTGCCCTGAGTATGGAGCTGTTCACACTGGGGATACTGCTGCTTTATGTCCTGTACATACAGCATCCAATGGAGCCTGCCACGCGTCATATGACACGCAGCAGAGGAAACCTTTTTCCTTCCAGCTATGCTCCTGGATGAGGGTGAGCTGTAGCCCTTATGGCAACCATCTTGGGGTACATTTGATGTTCTGATGACTTTGCATTCTATTTTTTTGAGAGGTGACAACAAAATTGAAATTCTGGTGTTTATTGCTATTATGGTCTTTACCTTACGGGATTGATATAGTTTGAATCATTAGATTTAACTTCTACCTACGCTGTGACCAATTATCCAACTAGGTTCACTCTTAGTGGGGTTCTTATCACATATGATAAATGGGAGAAGGGTTGTTTGAAAAAAAGTTTCATAAATTAAATAAAAAAATCAAACAACCCTTCTCCCATTTATCATATGTGATAAAACCCCCCCCCACTAAGAATCAACCTAGTTGGATAATATATATGTGCCCCAAGATGGTTGCCATAAAAGCTACAGCTCACCCTCACCCAGGACCACAGCTGGAAGGTAGAAGGTTTCCTCTGCTGAGTGGCATAGCCGGCGGTGTCAAAGACCATCCGGCAGAAAATCCGTGCAGTGTGGAGTGTGGTCTGCTGCACGGATTTTCTATTTAAATCAATGTGAAAGGTTGACAGTCGCTTTACAGACGGTTTTCGAATCCGAAAAATGTCTGTAAAACCGATTGAAAAACCTAACCATGGGGACAAGCCCTAAGCGTTTCACGTACCTACAATGCTTAGTGTAGGAGCCAGAAAATCTGCCTCAGACATTCAGCGTCCATTCCTCATTGGAATTTCACCAAATGTCACCATGCAAAGTTCTTGGGTTATTGCTGCAAGTATCTGAGACAAAGTTATCCTCCCCCCTATTTTACTCCTGTGTAAAAAGTAAGTGCCCCTTTACCCCTAACAACTGGTGACACTACCTTTATCAGCAAGAGTCGCCATGTAACCCACCCTAGCTTCTGACCATGGTCTTCTTGAAGGGAGATTCCCTACTCTTGTTCTCCTGCTGGTTTTGGGTTTATAGCACATTAAATGCACCCATGTCAGAATTATGTAGCGGCTCCTCCAATTTTCACAGGTAGTGAGACCACTTGGATTGTTGTCTCACTGAAAAACTAGTTATGGACAGATGACCGTACATTCATCTTAAAGTTCTTCTGGTTTAGTGCAGAATTAATTGATAGTTCAATGGCAGCAGATTCCACCCTCCGATGAATGACCCTGCATGATGAGGGATGCTGGGTTCACAGCCCATATATTGGACTGGTTTTACTCATAGAAATGCACATCTATCCTCTCCATCTATATAATATTCTGCACAAGACGCTGGATCATCCAGGGGTTTATTACAGCTGAAAACTGAGCACTGATGTTCCTCTTGTAGAGCACTGGTCTCGTCCACATGACCATCACCATATCTGTCTGTCATATACAGTATTAGGACCTATGTTGTTAATAGAGCTCCACATCTGTCCTGTCCATCCATAAAACATTCTACACAAGACTCAGGATCATCCAGGGATTTATTACAGATGTAGACTTAAAATTGATATAGAGCATTGGTGTTATCCTTATGACCTCCATCATGTAGGTCTGCTGTAGACTGGGATCAATGCTGTCCACAGAGCTCCACATCTATGCCCCTCATCCATAGAACACAAGACACAACACTCAGGATCATCCAAGGGTTTATTACAGTTGTGAACTGAGCACTGATGTTCCTCTTGTAGACCAGTGGTCTCATCCTCATGATCTCCACCATGTGTCTCTGTCATATATTGAGACCTATGTTGTCCATAGAGCTCCACATCTGTTCCTCCATATGTAGAAAATTCTACATGTAGCTCTGGATCCTCCACAGGGTTATTGCAGGTTTGAACTGAGCATTGATATTCACCTATAGAGCAGTGCTCTCTACCACCCGATCAATGCTATCTGTGACTGGTGTAAAATGTCTTACTGGTGTGTACTGGATCCAAGGCAGAGATAGTAGGATTGATGATGACCATGGTGCTTCACTTACCACCAACATATTCAATGGACATTCACCACATGTTTCAAGATCTTCCATGAGTTTATTACAAGTATGAACAGAGCATTGATGTAGGTCTCTATCAGACCACCAACATATGTGACTGTTATATGATTGGGTTACTGTTGCATAATGGAGATACAGCAGTTATGATGGGACCTGTGCTATCTATAGAGCTCCTCCATAGAAAACTCTCCATGCAACCTGAGCCAAACATTCATTTCCCTCTTATGTGCACTCCTACACATCACCACCATGACGTATGACTATTTTATGATGTTTTACTGGCTTATATTGGTTCCACAGCAGAGGTAGTGGGACTGATGATGTCCATTGTGCCCCACTTCTCATTGTTTGCATTTAGAACATTCTCTGAATGGTTCAGAAACCTCCAGGGGCCATTACACAGAACATGGATGTGTTCTTTCTTGTAAAGCCCTAAGTGGTGACCTCTGCTGAGACAACAGGTCATTTTAAAGCTATGAGATAAAAAAAAAAGAAAAAAAAGTATTTGACTTGTACATAGAATAACATTGGAAAACATACAGGAGAAGATCACAGGTAAAACAGAAAGGAATTAACCCACAAAATGGTGAAAGACAGGAAGGTGAGAGGCGATCATCATCGTCTTGATATAGAAACATGAAACTCAGGAGAAAGAAAAGGTTTGAGGTGGAACTAGGGAAGGAACCAGAAGGGCAGAGCATATCCTCTGGGGAAGGGAATATCCTCAGGGGTGGGGAATGTCCTCGGGGTGGGGATTATCTTCGGAGGTGGGGCCAGCTTATCCAATGCTTCACTGAGACCAGTATATATATATATATATATATAGGATCACACTATATCTCTTTCCTATGGAGAATAAGCTGGAACTTACAGGTACAATTAAAGGGGATGTATCGCTTCCTTAGTTCTGCTGATTCACACTGCTCTCAGCTTCTCAACTCTGGAAATGCAGGGGCGTTTCTTCCCCTCCCAGCTGGGTGACATCATCCCCCCCTTCACTGTGCATGCTGGCTCCCGAGACTCCCCCCCCCCTTCCTCCCCCCTCTCTGAGTCCACATGTCACTGTGTCTTTCCCTATCAGTCTTATTCTGTAAGAACTGTATACATACCACAGGCTGCATTCAATCTAGACTGAGCACTCTTCTCCTCTCACAGCTGGAGATGGAGAACGGCACAGATCTCGCTTCTATGCAGAAGAGTTAGGCACCGGGACAAAACTGTTATGTTTTCTCATTGTAGAATCTGTTGCAGCCTGTTTCTGCTGGGTGTGGAGAGAGAAAATGCTACGCCCCTAACTCTGAGTCAGGCAGGGGTCGACAAAAATTGTTAGGCACCGGGACAAAACTGTTATGTTTTCTCATTGTAGAATCTGTTGCAGTCTGTTTCTGCTGGGTGTGGAGAGAGAAAATGCTACGGCCCCTAACTCTGAGTCAGGCAGGGATCGACAAAAAGTGTGCTATTTCCTGATTGTGTAAGCCCTTCAGTGTAATTCTGTTTCATCTGCCTGTATAAAGTGAAAATGTGACGGTCCCTTACTCTGAGTGAGAGACACAGCTCCGTGAATTTGGGGGCTGTACAGAATGTAAATGAGCTCTCAGCTAGTGAAATGCAAGGAGGAGGGATCCGGAGGGATCCGACCAGGACTGGAGATCAGTGTAAACAAAAACACAAGATAAGGAATACTGTGAATACAAGACAGCTTTGCTAATGACATCCAATTGCAAAGTTGCTTGTTTTCACTGTCCCCTTATTCTGAAGGCCATTTAATGAAATGATAAAACCCCTTTAATGAAGAGATTTTATTCAGATCTAAGATGATATCTCAGAGACATCAGGATGTCTTTAAGGTTCATGACAGTTCAAGGAAATAAACATAAAGGATTATACGTGGATGGAAGTCTTTGTGGGCTTTTTCGCTTTGCAGATGAGTTTTTGTTATATCCATATACTAAGTATAAGAGAGCAACCATTTTTTCCACACGGGTTATATGAGGACTATGTACCTTAAACAAGGACCTTAACTCTTGTAGACCCTTGACAGATCCATGATTCGCTTGTGGGTATTTAATCCCACTCAGTGACGCATATGTCTGTCACTGTAATCTTGTACAGTCCAATGTACCTATGGAATCACAATAGGACCATAGTGGGTTTATAGCGGGATTATGGTGGGATCATGGCAGGGGCATAGTGAAATCATAGAAGGATCATGGCAGGATCGTGATTGGATCATAGCAGAATCATGGGAGAAATATTGGTGGGATCATTGTATGATCATGGCAGGATAATTACATACATAGTTTATCAGGCCGAAAAAAGACATACGTCCATCCAGTTCAGCCCATTTTGCTAAAATGTTGCGAAAGTGTTAAAGTGTTGATCCAGAGGAAGGCAAAAACCCCCATGAGATAGAAGCCAATTGTCCTCAATCAGAATAAATCCCTGGATCAACGACCCCTCTCCAGAATCCTGGTCACTATAACTTGTTATATTACATCTAGAAATGTCTCGAGACCCTTCTCCAGAATCCGGGTCACTATAACTTGTTATATTACATCTAGAAATGTCTCCAGACCCTTCTCCAGAATCCCGGTTAATATAACTTGTTTAATAATTAAATTACCATCTAAGTAAATGTATCCAAAAAACCCTTCTCCAGAATCCCGGTCACTATAAACAAATTAGTTCTATTTTATTCAACATCAGAAATGTATCAGACTTCTCCAGAATCCGGTCTATAACTTTTATTATTACATCGAATGTCCAACCCTTCTCCAGAATCCCGGTCACTATAACTAGTTATATTATTACTACATCTAGAAATGTATCCAAACCCTTCTCCAGAATCCCGGTCACTATAACTTGTTATATTATTACATCTAGAAATGTATCCAGACCCTTCTCCAGAAACCTGGCCACTATAACTGTTGCATTACATCTAGAAATGTCTCCAGACCCTTCTCCAGAATCCTGGTCACTATAACTTGTTATATTATTATATCTAGAAATGTATCCAGACCCTTTTCCAGAATCCTGATCTCTATAACTTGTTATATTATAACATCTAGAAATGTATCCAGACAATTCTTCAAAATCCTGGACACTATAACTTGTTATGTTATCACGCTCGAGAAATGCATCCAAGCCCTTATTTAACTCTGTGAGTGAATTCACCATGACAATTTCCTCTGGCAGAGAGTTCCACTGTTTCACTGCTCTTACAGTAAAGAATCCCTTTCTATGTTTATGTAGAAACTTTCTTTCCTCAAGACGTAGAGGATGCCCCCTTGTTCTAGATACAGTCCTGGGTATAAATAATTCTTTAGCGAGATCTCTATACTGACCCTTAATATATTTAAACATATTTATTATGCCCCCCCTAAGCTGTCTTTTCTCTAAACTAAATAACCCTAACCTTGCTAATCTTTCTGGGTATTGCAGTCCACCCAGTCCTTTTAATAGTTTTGTTACCCGCCTTTGTACCTGTTCAATAATGGTGGGATCATGATTGAAATGTGGTGAGATCATGATGGGATCATGGTGAGATCATGACGGGTCATGATGGGATAATGGTGGGATCATGGTGGGATCATGGTGAGATCATGGTGGGATCATGACGGGATCATGACAGGATCATCGGGGATCATTGCTACGGCACAGAGCTATGATCCTACTTTGATATCCACAGTCTAACCTCTCATATGGTGTAATCAAGCGTCTACAGCCTATTAGGAGTTTGAAAGAGGAAAGGAGCTTCCTATACCAGCCCATCAGTGCGATCAATGGGTTCCAAAAATACGATGACAGCTAGGAGACTAACAACGACCCCCAGGTATTACTCCATGGCAACTAGGCCCCAGGTCTCTTATTGGTATTACTTAATAACTACATAACAACTAGGCCACAGGTCTCCTATTGGTATTCCTTTATTACTCCATGGCAGCTAGGCCTTGAGGTCTCCTATTGGTATTGTTTTATTACTCCAAGGAACCTAGGCACCAGGTCTCCTATAGATAAAACTGTATTTCTCCATGGCAGCTAGGCCATAAGCATAAGGTTATTACTCCATGGTAGCCAAGCCCCAGGTCTCCTATAGGTATTACTTGAATACTTCATGGCAGTTCAGATACATTGCTTCAAAAACAGAAAAGTTAGGAATCCTAAAATAGGGTGGTGAAAAAACACAGAAGGCCGATTCGGGAGGAATTTATAACTTTAAACTATTATGTGATTACTCTATTTTGATATCAGAAGTCATTGAAATGAAATAATTAGGGACATAGAAGAGCAGCAAAAACTTTTCCCAACGCTCTGTGGATCGTCATTTTTGGGATCCGTGGAAATATGTGGGAAATTGTTGATGATGAGAAACCACTGATCACTTCCTTTTATTACAGATGAATAATGCATCAGAAAAGGTGAACTTATGTGGGAAATGTCGAACACGACCATCGTCCACCCGGACTACTTCCTCCTCCTTGGAATCCCTGGTCTGGAGGACTCACATCTCCTGCTCTCCATCCCATTCTGCATCATGTACATCATGGCTCTTTTTGGAAATTCCATCTTGATATTGGTCATTGGAAGTAACTCAACTCTCCATCAGCCCATGTACCTGTTCCTGATGATGCTGGCTGCCTGTGACATCTTCCTGAGCTCCACCACCGTACCCAAGACTCTCTGCATCTTCTGGATGGATTGTCATCAAATCTCCTTCAATGGTTGTCTTGCCCAAGTGTACTTTATTCACTTCAACTTTGTAATAGAGTCTGCCATCTTGGTGAGCATGGCCTATGATCGATACTACGCCATTTGCCATCCTCTAACATACACAACCACCCTCACTGGATCCTTCATAAAGAAGTTGGGCGTTTTTGCTCTTCTTAGAAGTTTTTGTATGGTAGCTCCATTTGTCTTACTACTTTACCGATTAACATATGGAGGGAGCAATGTGATAGAGCATACGTATTGTGAGCACATGTCCATGGCCAGGCTGGCTACTGCCGATATACTGGTCAACGTTGTGTACGGACTCATTATAGCTGCTTCTTCTTCTGGAGTGGATCTGATCCTCATAGTCGTGTCCTATGTTGTTATTATCAGGGCGGTTGTAAGACTCCGGTCCTCAGAGGCACGTCTCAAGGCCTTCAATACATGTGTGTCTCATATCTGTGTCATCATCCTCTTCTATATTCCGGCTTTCTTCTCATTCATAACTCACAGAGTTGGCCATAAGTATATCTCTGTTCAGATCCACATCCTTTTGGCAAATCTCTACGTTATTTTCCCACCGATGATGAACCCAATCATCTACGGGGTAAAGACACGAGAGATTCGACAGCGGGTGGTGTTCGTGTTTTGTAGAGACATTCATTGATATTGTTATGTAGATCTCGTATCTCAGTTACCTCATACTCAGCTGATATTTTTATGATATGTTGTTGGTGGGTGATTTGTAGACCAGTCACACCACTGATTGGAAGCACTTGGGTTACCTTCTTACCTCTAAGCTTTATGTATTTTGTTTTTGTTTTTGGTGCTGACATTTAACAGATTATAAAGGGAGCCCTGTGCTCACATATTGTGAGCACATGTCCATGGCCGGGCTGGCTACTGCCGATATACTGGTTAATGTGGTCTATGGACTCATCGTAGCAGCCGGTTGTTCTGGCATAGATCTGATCCTCATAGCCGCGTCCTATGTCATTATTAACAGGGTAGTGGTAGGACTCTGGTCCTCAGAGGCGCGTCTCAAGGCCTTCAATACATGGGTGTCTTACACTACCGTTCAAAAGTTTGGGGTCAACTATAAAATTTTGTATTTTCCCTGATAATTTTATTTAACAAATTAGTTGAAAAATGATTAAAAGTCTTGTCTATACATCGACAGGTTTAGAAATAATGATTTTTTTTTTAAAATAATTTTCTACTTCAAACTTTGCTTTCGTCGCTCCCTTTGCAGCAATTCCAGCATTGCAGACCTTTGGCATTCTAGCTGTTAATTTGCTGAGGTAATCTGGAGAAATTTCACCCCATGCTTCCAGGAGCTCCTCCCACAAGTTAGATTGGCTTGATGTGCACTTTTTGCGTACCATACGGTCAAGCTGCTCCCACAACAGCTCAATGGGGTTGAGATCTGATGACTCCGCTGGACACTTCATTACAAATAGAATACCAGCTGCCTGCTTCTCCCCTAAATAGTTCTTGCATAATTTTTAGGTGGCTTTGGGTCATTGTCCTGTTGCAGGATGAAATTGGCCCCAATCAAGAGCCCCCCACAGGGTATGGAATGGCGTTGCAGAATGGAGTGATAGCCTTCCTTATTCAAAATCCCTTTTACCTTATACAAATCTCCCACTTTACCAGCACCAACCTGTTTTGCCAAGTTTTGTCAATACAGGTTCTAAATACAGCTTTAAAGAAGGCCAGTCAGTCAGGCTACAACGCAATTTTATTTAACATAGGAATCAAGCAATTATGATCAAATATAACATATTGTGACATTGGGGACAGTTTTGCCAAATATGTATTTACAAAGGTTAAATACTTACAAACTTCACCTCCTCGGAGCTTATAACATCACCTGTTTTTTTATAACTTCAGCCATTGAGAAGCTTAATGGCGAAAACAGGGAACTCCAGGTGGGACTTTCACTTCAACACCAGCGCAAGCATCCTTACTGCTTAGTACCAGAGCTTCTAAATCACCAAAGTTTCTCAGGTTCTTATATGTCTTAATCAAAAAAACAGGCAGACACAACCTACGTATTGTGTCCACTTTGATTACAAAGTTCTTTTGTATGACCTCATCTTGCATCATGGAGGGGCCAGCTCCCTGAGTCTAAGATAAGGACATACAGAATCACTCCGAAACCAGATGATGTGGCCCCATTAGGTCGTAAATTAAGTGAAGTCTGTAGGCTTGAGAGCTAAACAGAGGTATGCAAGCCTGTGTGATTGTAACTTGTGATACAACAATGGAAATTATAATTAGCTTAATATACAAGAAATGGAAATTATGACATCAAATAATCACATATTTCACTAGCACTAAAATCCACCCTTTAGTATTTGAAGTCATACACTCGGGATATCCTGGGGAAATAACAGAGAACATAAAGAAAACAGACAATTCCACCATTTTATAAGCATTGATTTGTTATATATTCTTTTAACATCATCAACATTCTTTTTCACTTGCTATATACCATCATAATGTATCAACTTCTCCTATACCTAAACATTTGTGTAGAGATGTGGGGGTCCATGTGTGTTCTTATACTAAAGTTGCCCTACTATGGACCTTTCCAACAATCAATAAAGTTTCAACTCTCACCCCTAGGTTCCTCAGGGAACTAATTCACCGTTACCCTTTTCTGTTGCTATGTCGGGAAACCACATTAGCCATGATATAGGCTGAAAACAAAAATTGTAAAAGCAAAAAAAATAGTTCTGTGTGTTTGACAATCAAAGCAATGGAAAAGTCCCTTTATTTGGTAGCAGTCTTTGTCTTCTTCTAGGTCTTCTTAGAACTGAAAGTTCAAAAGTCTTTGATGCAGGGTTTAAATTGTGTCCTGATTACCCCCTTCCCCGGTTGAACAATATAACAAACAGGTCTGTCTCCATCTTTTGCTGTGATGATAGGAAAGGAGGTTGCAGACATTAGAGCCCCTTTTGCGGTAATAGTGCTGGTACAGATGTAAGAGCCCCTTTGTCTTGAGCATCTCCTTGGCACCTTTGAAGACATCCATCTCTGTGGCAGTGCTGTGTTGTCTAGGCTAGGCACCAGTTGAAGTCTTCACCAAACTCTTGTAGAAAGTGCAGTGTTGTCTTGGGCTTGGCACCTTTGCAGACTATCCTCTCTGTGTAGTGCAGTGTTGCCTTGGGCTTGCACCTTTGCAAGACACCCCAATCTCTTTTGTATAGTGCAGTGTTGTCTTGGGCTTGGCACCTTTGCAGACATCCATCTCTGTAGTAGTGCAGTGTTGCCTTGGGCTTGGCACCTTTGCAGACATCCATCTCTGTAGCAGTGCTGGGTTGTCTTGGGCATCTCTTGGCACTTTGGCAAACACCCATCTCCGTTTCTTCAGGCTGTTTTGAAATCTGCACATACTGAAGATAAATTCAAAAACAAATTTTAATCTTTGCTGGTAATCAACAAGGACTCCATTCATTGCTGGTATCACATATAGTGAAGCGGTGTGTGGGGGGGCATGGCACTCTGGTTGGTCTCAATCACATTACAGTTATCAGATATAGTTTGGCTGTGTGGTGGACGTAGCAGCAATCTAGTCTCAGTCACTTAACAGCAGTAGGTCAGGAGCAGTGTCCATCTGGTTACTTCCTCTGTTGGATCCTCACCACCCTTCAATAAATGAAAGTCTCATAGCAAGAAATATCACACTGGGTTTCGTTACTCCAACTCATAAAAAAAAACCTCTGCCTATAATGGCCTTTGCAGTTTCCTGACATAACTAGGGAAAAGAAAAAAAATATTTCTTCTTTCTGTTCCACAATCAACCTTATTGTCACCGGATTATATAACCACTTTGTAGATAAGGTCACTAGAAGACTTTATTATTAGTGTTTAAACTAATATCAGCACAGAAATGCCAAAACCTTTTTCTCCTCATACTGGATTGCACAGCAGATCATAGGTGTTATATACTAATATCACTAGATTTTTCCTGATTCCTGTTCCCATTTGTGTAATGCAAAATGTTTACATAAGTCATGTTTTTTCTTTAGCATTTACCTTCTCATAACAGATCCCAATGATGTCATGAAGGTAAATGATCCCCCACCCATCTGTATGAGCAGAACACACAACAGAATCAATTTACTGTTTATAAACCAAAAGATATGGAAACTTTTCTTTCCCTCTCCAAATATTCTTTCACGGGATATTAGAGTAAAACCTTTAACACCTTCTATATCATAAATCCTCACTACATCACGCATTGCTTTCTATATCATAAATCCTCACTACATCACACATTGCTTTCTATATCATAAATCCTCACTACATCACGGCATTGCTTTCTATATCATAAATCCTCACTACCTCATGACATCTTGTTTGACAATTAGCTAATCAATTATTGATACTAGCCCTAGAGTATTTTTAAATCTTTACTCAGGCCTTTTTCTTATATAGAGACAGATTAACATGCAACAAAGAAAAGACACAACTTATCATGCAATATAACATTGACAATGTAGTATCCAAAAATGTCAACAGGTTAGTCACAATGCGCAATAGACATAACAACAAAAAACATAAAACAAACAACATAGACACAAATCACAGGGCCCAACACATCACAGACATAGGGCCCATCAAATCACACTCATGGGAAACACTGGTGTTTTCCCTTTAATGCACACAAATTCTTTGTTAACCCTTTATGAACTGGAGCTCCAAAGAAAAAAAAAAATATCCATTAAGGAATGCACAGTTGTGTTCAGTTTGGGAACACTTTGAACTAAAAATCAAATTTTTACCAAAAACAATTACAGTAATACTACGGAATAAACTCAGGATTAACTTTTATATGCCCCGGGGCTTAATTTCAACAAGTGATATCACTGATGTCTTGTATTAGATCTCATTGGATCACTTGAAATCTCTTCTTCACTCCTGAAAGTAACAGACAATTAATCACATCCCAGAAGGTTAAACATTCAGGGAAGGCAAAAAAAGTGTTAGCAACAGGGTCGATAAAACAACATTATAACAAAAAAAACTTTTTCAAACCTCAAATGTGTGCACAATGCAAGATATCAAAATGAGCTCAATAAATACAACGTGGAATTATTTTTAACAAAAATCAATTTAAGAGGATATCTTTATATGACACCTATAGGTCACCAGACATGGCATACATTGTATATGCTTATTCTGTATGGTACCATATATTGTCTACAAAATGTTACCTAGTTACCTGTAAAATCAAAAACAGGTCAGTTACAAACAAACATTTTCCTTCAATAAAGACCAAATTGGTCCTTTGTCTCAGCAGAGGAATGCAGGGTGGAATGGTGACTTAAAATAACTAGAGATGGGAGAATTTCTCAAAAATTCGATTCGGTCACTTCGCTGAATTTTTCGACAAAATTTGTTTCGGTCCGAATTACTTCGGCACGAATGGCGTTAAAAAACAGCTATTTCCAGGCTGCAGAGAGCCTGCAGGGTGCTGTAGAACGTTGTGCCATGCTTAAATATGCAGAGGGAGCTTGGTTTTGGTCTTTATACAATGTTGTGTTTTAGTATGACATGCACATGACTGATGCCGCTCTTAGAATCGCTCCACTATAAAATTCCCTTGGGCATTTAAGGAGGGCAAAACTGACCAAAAAACTCAAGCGGGAGTGTACCGATAAAGTAAAGCCAGCGACAGCTGGAAAAAAACAACTGAGGGCTCAGGTGGCAACATCAGTGACAGAGCGTGGAGTGACGGCGGCAGCCACAGCAGCAGCATGAGGTCAGACAGTGGAAACAATGACATTCTGGAGGTGGCAAAAACTGGAGTAGGCCACAGAGTGGCACAATGACAGAGAGTGGAGGGCCCGGAAGCAGCAGCATGAGGTCAGACAGTGGCACAATGACACAGTGTGGAGGTCATGGCAGCAGCCACAGCAGCAGCATGAGGTCAGATAGTGGCACAATAACATTCTGGAGGTGGCAAAACAGGAGGAGGCCACAGAGTGGCACAATAACACAGTGTGGAGGTCACGGTAGCAGCAGCATGAGGTCAGGCAGTGGCACAATGACAGTCTGGAGGTGGCAAAAACTGGTGTAGGCCACAGAGTGGCACAATGACTGAGAGTGGAGGTCACGGCGGCAGCAGCATGAGGTCAGGCAGTGGCACAATGACACAGTGTGGAGATCACGGCAGCAGCCACAGCAGCAGCATGAGGTCAGGCAGTGGCACAATGACTTAAGGGAGGTGGCAAAAACTGGAGTAGGCCACAGAGTGGCACAATGACAGAGAGTGGAGGGCACGGAAGCAGCAGCATGAGGTCAGACAGTGGCACAATGACACAGTGTGGAGGTCACGGCAGCAGCCACAGCAGCAGCATGAGGTCAGGCAGTGGCACAATGACATTCTGGAGGTGGCAAAACAGGAGGAGGCCACAGAGTGGCACAATCACACAGTGTGGAGGTCACGGTAGCAGCAGCATGAGGTCAGGCAGTGGCTCAATGACATTCTGGAGGTGGCAAAAACTGGAGCAGGCCACAGAGTGGCACAATGACTGAGAGGGGAGGTCACGGCGGCAGCAGCATGAGTTCATGCGTGGCAAAATGACACAGTGTGCAGCACACAGCAGCAGCATGAGGTCAGACAGTGGCACAATGACAGTCTGGAGGTGGCAAAAAAAGGAGAAGGCCACAGAGTGGCACAATGACAGAGATTTGAGGTGACGGCAGCAGGAGCAACAGCAAAAGGGTCAGAGAGTGGCAACAGTGACACAGTGTGGATGTCCCCGGCACCGGCAACAGCAGCAGCAGCATGAGGTCATAGAGTGGCACAATGACAGAGTGTTGAGGGGGTGCAATACCAGTCCCGGGTTTAAAGATGGTGGTAGGCAGATGGGGAAACTGTCAGCAGATGTGTGGCATCAGGCGGTGGGCGGCATCAGAATAGTGGCTGAGGCAGGTAGTTTGAACCCAGACTGACGCCTAAGGCATGGGTGTGTGGAAATCCTGGCCGATCCACGCCTGATTCATCTTGACAAAGGTCAGTCGTTCCACATTTCCCGTGGACAAGCGGGTTCTCCTTCGGGTAACAATGGCCCCCGCCGCACTGAACACTCGCTCTGATGCCACACTACTGGCCGGGCAGGACAGCTTCTCCACTGCAAACTCGGCAAGTTGCGGCCACACTTTCCAGTTTTGGCGCCCATAGTCCAGCGGATCTTCTAACTGGGGTGGCAGAGTGCTGTCCAAGTAGGCCACCCCCTTTTTGGTTCAGGGACTGCCCCAGGTCCTGCTGTGCTGGGGGGACTACCCTCCTCATAGCGGGTGAAGGAAGCTGCCCATCAGTGACTCCAGACTTAGGTTGCTGCTGATGGAGCTGGTACTGCTCCTACCCCCCCACCGTCCCCCAGCAGTAGTACGTGAGCGCTGATGAACCCCCCGGTCAGACCTGTCAGAGGAAGGACGATGCTGCACATAGGCAGCGGCCAACTGACTACGGCGAATTTCCCTATAGTATTTAAGTTTGTCCTCCCTCTCAATAGCTGGGAAAAAGGCTCCCATTTTGGACCGGTAGCAAGGGTCCAATGGGGTGGAGAGCCAGAAGTCATCCCTCTGCCGGATGCTGACTATTCGGCTGTCACTAGCCAGGAAAATCAGCATGCTGCGGGACATCTGCACAGTGACTCCGAGGGGTTCCCTGCCTCCATCTCCACTGTATACTGCCACGGTGCTTGCGGGTCATCTGCCTCGTCTTCCTAATCTCCATCTACCTCCTCCAGCTGCTCCTGCTCCTCCCTCTTGTCACCTGGGTAGAAAATCCACTCATTTCACCAGCAAATGCTTCTTTTTCCAATGTCCTCCTCCTCCTCCTCATCCCTGTCAGTCCCCAGCGGACTCATGGGGCCGCGAGATGTAGTCGCCACAGCTCCAGTCCCCTGCCCAGACAGATTTTTCAGTATCTGTTCCTGGACATGAAGCAGTGGAATGACGTTATTTCATCCCGTAGTCCTGGAGACTGACAAATAACTGGCCTCCTCGAATGGCCTCAACAAACGGCAGGTGTCACGCATGAGCTGCCACTGGCTGACATCAAAGTTACACAGGGGAGTACTCCTGTCCGCCTGGATCATCAAAAAATCGTTAAAGGCCTTTCTCTGTTCATACAGTCGGCCCAACATGTGCAGGCTGGAATTCCAACGGGTGGAAATATCGCATAAACAGAGGTATTTGGGGGGGGTCGTTCTGCCGCTGCAACTCGAGGGGTGTTCCTGGCTTTGTAGGAATGGATGAAGTGCATGCACAGTTTCCTGGCCATTTTCAGAATCTTCTGAAGATCTGTGGAAGACTTCAGGAACCTTTCACAACCAGATTGAACACATGCGCCATGCCCGGGCGCATGGACCATCCCTCCTCGGTGCAGCGGGGACACCATGTTCCTCCCATTGTCCGTCCCCCATGGTTCCGATTTGCAGTTGGCAGGAGAAAGCCACACATCGATTTCTTGCTGCATGACGCGGTGCAGTTCCTCCGCTGTGTGACTTCGTTCGCCGAGGCAAGCCAGGGGTAGAACTGCGTGACACCGCTGTGCCCTACACATTTTGGTATGATGGAGCAGTACTTGTGGAGGCTGAGATGGTGGTGGTGGTGGAGGAGGAGGAGGGGGGACATTGGCGCAGGAGCAGCAGTTTGACAACGTGAGGAAGAAAAACGGCGTCTCCTGTCCAAGTTGTTGGTGTGCCTGGGCCGGAAGCACATTCACCCCAGTGGGCCGTAAAGGACAGTACTGGCCCTGACCGTAGTTACAGCTCCAGAAAGTCCGTGCTGCCGTGCACCTTGGAACAAACCGATAAGCTCAAGGACTGGCCCACCTTCTGTTTTTACATATTTATGAAGTGCTGGTCTTGCTTTTTTGGAAAAGAAATTACGGGTTGAAACTCTCCATCTCGCCTCGGCACAAGCCATTAGTTCTCTGAACGGTGCAGAGTCCACCATTTGGAAAGGGAGGGACTGCAGTACCAACAACTTGGACAGGGGCACGGTCAGCTGCTGCACCTTAGGATGGTTGGACGCATACTGTTGTCTCTTTGCAATCGCCTCGCTGAACGACTGCTGGCGCCATGAGTAGCGAGGGGCAGGAGAATCTGGGCCGGGAGATGATGTCAAAGAGAAACAGCTCCCTTCTACAGAGGTGGTGGAGCCTTGACTGGCTGCATTGGCATGTGTGCCACTGGCCGCTGCTGCTGCGGCGGCAGGATGGACCACCATCTGAGCCACATTTCTCCCAGGCCACCGGATGGTGACGCTGCATGTGTTGACGCAGGGCCATGGTGCCAATGTTAGCTCCCTGGCCACGCTTCATTTTCTGCCACAGATTCTACATATACCCATATTCGGCTCCTCCGGTGTCTTAGCAAAGACTACCACACCCCAAAGTAGCTGATTTTAAACCCCCAACGCTCCGCACTGATGACTACTACCGCCGCTGCCTCGCTGAGCCCCTGTACCGCTACTTTCTTGGACCTGCGAAGCAGGTTTCTACCCCGTGGCGCTTGGCTCCCTACCTCGCACTGCTGGGTATCCTCTGACTCACGGCCACACAACCCACTTGCTGGCTGCGCCGCTGCCTGACGGCAAACCGACGCCCTCTTCTCCTGACGATGATGAAGCCCTTGCTTCACCCGGCTCCCAAGTGCGGTCGGCTACATCATCATCTATTTGTGGGTTTTATCGTCACTGCTGTCCTCAAACACCGGTCTTTGGTATGCCGAGGCTGACCCCTCACAACATGACCTCCCATGCCACTTTCAACATCTATACTTTTGCCACCTACTGCAAGAAGCACTGGATATTGGCCCCATTTCTTCACTGCCAAGTAGCTGCTGACTGCCCTCCTCAAATTGTTCATCCTCGCTATATAGTGGCGCTGAGCCCAGACCACATAGTAGATCCTCTGGGTGAGGGAACCGATGGGACAGAGGCAGGCTGAGGACAGGTGAGGGCCGCTGACCCGCTCCCCGGGGCCCTGCCAACTTTTGGGTTGTGTCTGACGTTCCCACCGACTCTTGGCTGGGGTTGTCAGATGTCATCTGGAGGAAGTGGTGACCTAGTCAACCCAACAAGAACCCTTGGTTGCTGAACAACACACGGCCGCTAGAATGACAGCGGCAGTCTGGCCTCAACCGAGTGACCCCTGCTGTGACGTCCCCTTGCTGTGCTGCGACCTGGGCCTGGAATGTTTGTGCCTCTGCCACTCGCAGGTGAAGAGCCTGCCACCTCTCTGTCTGACATACTGTTTGTTCTAAAATGTACAGACACTGTTTGATGATGATATCTGTATATGATAAATACACACCCTGTATTTGACTCCAAATGAACCCAGTAACAAGCTTGGGTAACCCTTGGATATAAATTAGCTCCACAAATGGCCAGAAAAATTGACTTGTATGTGCCGTTTAAAAACTCTGTGTATTTACTGAATGTAAAGGGTTAATTAAAACCCTTTGGATATGAAATTATGCTACAGAATTTATTCTGTGGCGGTGAAAAAGAAAGTTTCTTTTACTGAGTGCAACTGCAGAAAAAGCGTGTTACAATGGCGTGTTTTTTGCGCTACACAACAAGAGATAAAATTGTAATTAACCTTTGCTTGTGAATTAGCTACAAGAAAAATGTATATATTTTGGCGGTGAAAAAGCGGTTTTCTTGGAGTCACCAGAGCTGAAAAACCAACACTTAATTAACCCCTGGATATAAATTGCGCCAAAGAATTGAGCAGCCAAAAAGGAATGGTATTTGTATTGTAAAAAACGCTGTTTCTTTAAATGAATACAACAGGAGCAGGCTTAGATCCCCCTTGTATATTCAATGTGCTGTGAGCAGATAGCATTTAAATGTATATGCAGCTGCAGTGGACGCACACTGGATTTCAGATCCCCCAAAAATTCAGAAATAGAACATTAAGAGAAGCAGTCTCTGAGACAAGCTGAGGCATCGCACAAAAATCGCTGTATAAAAATCAGTTCTTCATTAACAATCAGCCGCGGCAGCACCTTCCCTGATCAGTACAGTGAGAGCGGTATGAGCTCCCAACGTCGCGCCCGGACTTATATAGTGCGGTGACGTCACAGAATCCCGCCGGTCTCTGATTGGCTTCATCTCTGCACATGTCATGCAGGCTATGCCCTTCTTCCTCCCAGAGTGCTTTGCCCCATGTAACGCCATGTGCTCGCAGCCATTTTATCAATCAAAAGCAAACTTCGTTCACCCGAAGTACCCCAAACTTCGACTTCGTTCAGAACCGAAGTTTTCCTGAAATTCTAAACGAATTCCACTTCGTTAGAATCAATTCGCCCATCTCTAAAAATAACACAGAGAGTGCAGGGTCCAGAAGCTCCCTCCCCCCTCCTTTTCATTGTTTCATAGATTGTAAGGCCTAAAAAAGACAAGACGTCCATCCAGTTCAGCCTGTTGTGCTAAGTTGTTGATCCAGAGGAAGGCAAAAAACCCCAATGAGGTAGAAGCCAATTGTCCTCATTTTAGGGAAAAATTCTTCCCGACTCCATCTGGCAATCAGAAAAACCCTGGATCAATGACCCCCCTCCAGAATCCTAGACACTATAACCTGTTATATTATTACGCTCCAGAAATGCATCTAAACCATTTTTGAACTCCGTTATTGAATTCACCATGACAAGTTCCTATGGCAGAGAGTCCCACAGTCTCACTGCTCTTACACTCCTTTCTGATACTGCAGCTGGCGAACTACAGGTAACAGTGAGGCTTGAAAAATTTCTTTTTAACCCAATTTAAAAGGACGTCTATCACAAAATGTTACTCTTATTGTCAGAAAATAGCCTGTAACATATAACAGCCATGTGTCATAACCTTAGGAATAAGCAGTTCAATTTTAAATCAAATATATCAGGAAGATTTGCCTGAAAGAAAACAAAAACATGTAGTAAATAGTCAGCTCAGTTCATTCACAATATTCGACCACTTAACATCTCCAGATATAAACATCCTTTCAAACTACATATACCTGTAGGGTAATGAGCTGCAAACTGTTCTCATATAATGAGCAAAGACAGGACAAAAATTTTCTCCACACACAGGACTAAATGATCCTGGGGGCATTTATATTCTGTTCACCATGTTCACCAAGTGTTGTGTACCTGCTGAAAACAAATAAATGCTGCACAAGCAAAAACTATAAAATTTCCTGTGAATCAAACATTTTTGCAACACAAACACAAAAGAACAAATTAAAAGGCCATTTCAAACCCTAGAGATACAAATGGACCTTTATTTGCAGGATTGCTATTTTTCTTAAAATAACACTGTTATAACAATTTGTCCTGTATCTTTAAAAAACCTCTTTGTTCCTGAGGATGGTGCTGAACACCCCCCCCCACCCCCTTGCTGCACACCACTCCATTCTTCCTTTATCTAGAAGTGAACTCCATCTGTCTGCTTCTACAGCACGGACTAAACACTTGGAAATGTGATCACTCAATTCCACATTATGTTTCTCAAACATTATGTCCTAGCTACACTCCTGATCCGTCTAACTGGAAACTATGCTATGACACAGCATCCAAACCAGTAGATCCTCTAAAGCAGCTAGAACAAACAATTCCCAACAACAGACATGTTTTACACATATTCACACTATTTTCTGGATTATTGGACAGAGATCTTAAAATTCCGGATTATTGGAATTTTGCTAAAAATTTAATTTTAAGGTCAGAATTTTGCTAACAATGCACTTTTAAGCCTTCTGCTGTACCCCGCCCGCAGCGAGAAATAATGTCTTGCCAAGTTTTTCAATACAGGTTCTAGGTACAGCTTTAAAGAAGGCCAATCAGTCAGGATACAACACAATTTTATTTAACATGGGAATCAATCAATTATGACCAAATATAACATATAAGTAAGAGAATAAACTGCTTACAGAAAATAGTGTGACATTGGGGACAGTTTTGCTAAATATGTATTTACAAAGGTTAAAAACGTACAAACTTCACCTCCTTGGAGCTTATAACTAGTGTTGAGCGATTATGTTGGCCATCGACATCGGTCGATGGTCGATAGTCGACCATCATCGACAAGATATTCGATGGTCGATGGTAGATTATGATCGATGACCATTAAAGTCTATGGGAGAGCAACAACACCTTCATTCTTACACCCAAACAGGGCTGGAGAAGCTTAAATTAACATCCACAACAGTCAAATGGATACATGCTACATCTTAGGCAACACACTTAGGTTATAAAAGCCACAGAAAAAAATCACAGACCATTCACTATCCCTGTCTTGTACCACAGCATGACCCTTAAACCTGCATCACCCACAAATTAAAAAGTGTCAGAAGGCAGTATGATTTGAACCATCATATTACTTGAACTGGACATTGATATCCCTGTCCTGGAACGCAGCATGACCCTCAAACATGCATGACCCCCAGATTAACAAGTGCTGGGAAAAGGAGTCTTTCAACCACCATTTTAGTTTCACTGGACATTGACTATACCTGTCCTGGGCCACAGCATGAGCCCCAAACCTGCATGACCCCCACATTAAAAAGTGCCAGAAAAAGGAGTCTTTCAACCACCATTTTTATTCACTGGACATATACTGTCCCTGTCCTGGGTAGCGCTTGCCCCTCCGTATGAGTGCGGACCAATTGAGCTTCACTTGGAAATACTGGTGGTTAACGCTCCTGTTCCACCCAGGTGCCCTTTTTCTTGCCATTCTTTTTCTCATTTTACTCAACGTGCTGGAGGAAATTGTCTCTGTACTTTGTTCTCTGTCCGTGCTCCATACTCCATGTCCTCTGAATAACCTACATCTGGTCAAGTTTTCCTGTACCTCCCTTGTACAAATCAGAGGAATTTTTTTACCAGCTATTTTGTACATGCAAGTTTTTTAGTAGTTTAATTCTAGAAAACACATTTTTAAAATAGGATGGAATCCCACCATGTCTTTGTTTCTCTTTTTTTTAATTGTATTAAATGGGTTGTCTCAATACAGGATTGATAGCTATGTTAAAGGTCTTGCAAAAACAAGTCATTTTCCAATATGTGTCCATTAACAGTGTCCTACCTATTCCTGTTTCTGACAGCACCATCACCCTTGAGCCACTCTTGACAATTGTGAAGAACAAATGTCTGTTAGAAACAACATTTTTTACAATAGGACCTGTAGTCTAGCTGCATGCCACAGCAAAATGCCCCCAAAAATTCAAAGCATGACCCTTGAGCCACTTTGGACAATTGTGAAGAACAAATGTCTGTTAGAAACAAAAATTTATATAATAGGACCTGTAATATAGCTGTATGTCACAGCAAAATGACCAAAAGTGAAAAAAACACCTGTCTGAAATGTATACGGGATAATAAAAGGTATTTTTGGCACCTTTCAATTCACCTGTGGTGACTACAAAATTGCTGTATTCCCATTTAAGTGCAAGGTGCCTCAATGAACAAAGCTGTAGTGAGCCAAAGTGTAAAAACACGTATCTGTAATGTATTCGGATAACAAAAGGTATTTTTTGGCACCTATCAATTCACCTGTGGTGACTACAAAATTGCAGTATTCAAATTTAACTGCAAGTAGATCTATCAACAAAGCTGGTCTGCGCCAAAGTCAAAAAACACGTATCTGAAATTTATTCGGATAATACACGGTATTTTTGGCACCTATCAACCTGTGCTGACTACAAGAGTGCTGGATTCTAATTTAAGTACAAGGTGGATATATCAACAAAGGGTGAATGGGCAAAATTGAAAAAGAACACCTATCTGAAATGTATACTGATAATAAAAGTGGAGTTTTGCACCTAACAAAGAGACCTGCAGTTACTAGAAATGATGTGTATCCTAACATTAGTTCAGGCTGCCTAATATCCAGGAAATATTTCAATAGAAAACTGTTAATAATAAAGCTATTGCAGTGCAATGTCTACACTAAGTCTTGGTGAACTTTATCCAGTGTTCTTTATAGAGCTTGTCTGTGTTCGCCCGCGCCCCCCCCCCCCTCCGTGTGACTTTACAGCGGTAGATGCTCCTTAAAAATTAACTACATAAACTCTTCCAATCTCTGATCTAAATAAATTGTAAGGATCACAGCTAATAGTAGAGGTTTCTCTGTGAAGAAATAGAATAATTTCGCTGAGCTGGTTGGACACAGGAAGAGCGCACATCCTATCCCTATGAGACGCTGAGAGAAACTGATCATGAACAGGAAGGGCTGTTCTATGTAAAACGAGGTCATGTGATTTTTCCAGCCAATCTCAACCATACACATCCCAGTCATGACGTCGCACACACATCTCACCCTGCTCTATTCTGTAAGCTGATTTGCTGGCCGCCAAAATTACAGGAAGCGCCGAAAAAGGCGCGATCTTTAAAAGAGATGCACAGTTTTAACCTAAATTATCGCATGATCTAAAAATTTCGATCAAAAATAAAAAACCTTGCAGATTTCAACTTTGTCGATAATAATCGCTCAACACTACTTATAACATCACCTGTTTTATGACTTCAACCCACAGTCGCCCCTGATATGGAGGATACATGGGGTCTGAGATACTATATCCACAGCCCCCCTTGACATGGAGGATACACGGGGCCTGAGACACTATACCACGCCTCCTGACATGGAGGATACACGGGGCCTTGAGACACATATCCACAGCCGCCCCTGACATGAAGGATACACGGGGCCTGAGACAACTATATCCCCCAGCTTGCTCCTGCATGGAGGATACACGGGGCCTGAGACACTATATCCACAGCCGCTCCTGACAAAGGGGGATACACGGGGCCTGAGACACTATTCCACAGCCGCCCCTGACATGGAGGATACACGGGCCCCGAGACACTATATCCACAGCGCTCCTGCATGGAGGATCACGGGGGCCTGAGACACTATATCCACAGCTGCCCCTGACATGGAGGATACAGGGGCCTGAGACACTATATCCACAGCCGCCCCTGACATGGAGGATACACGGAGCCTGAGACACTATATCCACAGCTGCCCCTGACATGGAGAAAACACGGGGCCTGAGGAACACTATATCCACCAGCCGCGGCAAAAATTTGCATGGAACACGCCCCTCTTTTCGGTTATACCACGCCCCTTCAAAAAGCCACACCCACTCCACCTAACTGCATAATGGCTTTGGAAGAAAGCCAGGTAGATGCCCTTAAGCCAGGTAGTAACCCCCATAAGCAGGTAGTGCCCCTTAAAAGGCAGGTAGATGCCCCCCTATAGCCAGGTAGTGCCCCCATTGTTTGCCAAAGGTAGTGCCCCCATTGTTTGCCAGGTAGTGCCCCCATTGTTTGCCAGGTAGTGCCCCCATTTTTGCCAGGTAGTGCCCCCTCTGTTGCCAGGTAGATGCCCCCATTGTTGCCAGGTAGATGCCCCCTCTGTTGCCAGGGCGTGCCCCCATTGTTGGGCCGGTAGTGCCCCCATGTTTTGCCAGGTTCCTGTCCCCTCTGTTGCCAGGTAGTGCCCCCATTGTTGCCAGGTAGTGCCCCCATTGTTGCCAGGTAGGTGCCCCATCTGTTCCCAGGTAGATGCCCCCTCTGTTGCCAGCTATGCCCCCTCTGTTGCCAGCTAGTGCCCTCATTGTTGCCAGTTAGTGCCCCCTCTGTGGCCAGGTAGATGCCCCCTTGTTGCCAGGTTTGTGCCCCCATTGTTGCCCAGGTAGTCCCCTCCCTGTTGCCAGGTAGATGCCACCATTGTTGCCATGTTTTTGCCCCCAATGTTGCCAGGTAGTGCCCCCATTGTTGCCAGGTAGATGCCCCCTCTGTTTGCCAGGTAGTGCCCCCTCTGTTGCCAGGTAGATGCCCCCTTGTTGGCAGGTAGTGCCCCCTCTGTTGCCAGGTAGTGCCCCCATTGTTGCCAGTTAGATGTCACCTCTGTTGCCAGGTAGTGCCCCCTCTGTTGCCAGGTAGATGCCCCTTCGGTAGCCAGGTAGTGCCCCCATTGTCAGCCAGGTAGAGCCCCCTAAAGATAATAAAAGACTTAAATTAATAAAATCCACCTTACCACTTCCATAATGGCCTACTGCAGCGTGGACCGCCTCCCCACGATCTACCACCGATTACTTCAGCGGCTGCAGGGGGAAGTAGACACAGATCCCCCCCGCTCTCGGACGCCGCGTCACTCACCCTGAAGCCGCGCGTCACTTCACCCCTGCGCCGTTTGACATGTAACTGTTCGGCGTCACACACAGCGTGCGCCGGATCATACAGGTGAGAGGAGGGGAGGAGGGAGCGCGATACTCCTGACTGCTCTCCTCAGCCCGCACTCAGCAGTGAGGACCCGCAGGGCGGAGTGAGCGGCCGCTGCGGAACCGATGCACCCGCATGTAGGAGCACGCCCCCGGTCCCGCGGCGCAAGAGTAGGCGAACCCAGCGTACATCTTGACGCCGCGGTATATTTAAAGCGACCCCCGCCGCCTGCAGGCGGCGGGAGGAACTGCAACTCCCCGGTCGAGGGCGGGAGGGGACACCCAAATGAGCGGGACCCCCCGCCAAAAACGGAGAGAGTTGGCATGTATGATATTACAAGAGGCCTGAGACACTATATCCACAGCCGCCCCTCCTGACTGGAGGAATACACAGGGCACCGGCAGACCACTTATATCCACTGCCGCCACATGGACATGGAGATACACGGGCCCCTGACGACATAATCCACAGGCCTCCCTTGAACCAATGGGCAGGATACACGGTGGCCTGAGATCAGCTATATCCATCAGCCCGCCCTGACATGGAGGATACACGGCTGGCATGAGACACTTATCCACAGCCGCCCCCTGACATGGAGGATACACGGGGCCTGAGACAAACTATGATCCAAGGGCCGCCCCTGACATGGAGAAACACGGGCATGAATAATATATCACGCAGCCCCTGCACATGGAGGATGACTGGGGCCCTTGTGAAACCTTTAATCCACGCACCGCCCCTGACATGGAGGATTAAACACGGGGCATCGAGACCACTATATCTCAAACAAGCCGCCCCTGATCGACATGGAGGATACCCACGAAGGCCCATGAGGAAACTTAACTATCACCACAGCTGCCCCTGCAATGGAGGATACACCGGGGCCTGAGGACACTATTTACCACTGACACCCTGACATGGAGGATACCACGGGGCCCCTAGCTGAGACATCATATTTCAACAGCCGCCCCTGTAATGGTGGTTCAACGAGGGCCCTGAGACACTAGATGTCCAGCAGCTGCCCCTGATCATGGAGGATACACGGAGGCCAGAGAACCTATATCCACTGCCACACCTGACATGGAGGGATCACAGGGGCCTGAGACACTATATCCAGACGAGACACGCCCACTCTGACATGGAGGATTCACGGCCGGACTCGAGACACATCCCATATCCACAGCCAGTTCCACGCGCTCACGCTGTTATAGGTGGATTACACGGGGCCTGAAGACACTAATATCCACAGCACCCCGACACTGGAGGATAACACAAGGCGGCCTGAGACAACTACTATCAAAGACTGCTCACATGACATGGGTGTGATACAATGGGGCCCCAACCTCAACGTCCGGACAAACTATATCCACAGCCGCCCCTGACATGGAGGAGACACGGGGGCCTGAGAACTATATACATCAGCCGCCCTGATCATGGTGGGGATACATGGGGGTCCTGAGACAATATATCACAGCGTTCCCTGACCATGGAGGATACATGGGGCATAGAGAACCCACTATATCATTCACAAGCCTACCCCTGAATATGGAGGATACACGGGGCCCCAGGACACTATTTCCAAGGCCATCCCACTCCTGACATGGAGGATACAACGGGCGTCTGAGACACGTATATCCACAGACCGCCCCTGACATGGTGGATGTAAATGGATAACACTGGACTGAAGGACACTATATCCATCATGCCCGCCCCCCTTGACATGGATGTACACGGGGCTGGCACACTATATCCACTGCCAACCTGACATGGATAATACATGGCGTGCCCCGGCACTATTATCCACAAGCCGCCCTGACATGGAGTTAATCCGCCCGGCCCTGATACACTTATCCAACAGCCACCCCTGTCATGGAGGTATACACGGCGGCCTGAGACACTATATCCACAAGCCCGCCACTGACATGGGAGTATTACATACAGCGGCGCGCAGGGTACACTATATCCACAGAACCGCCCTGGACATTGGAGGATACACGGAGAGACCTGAGACTCTATGTACACCAGCCGACCCCTGACATGGTGCGATACACGGGGGCTGAGACACAAATATACCACATCCGCCTGAACTGGAGGATACCACCGGGGACTGAGACACTATATCCACAGCCGCCCCTGACATGGAGGATACACGGGCCCTGAGACACTATATCCACAGCCACCCTGACATGGAGGATAACACGGGGCCTTGAGACACTATATCCACAACGACGAACCTGACATAGAGGTTAACCCGCGGCGCCTGAGACACATAATATCCACAGCCGCCCCTGACGCATGTCGAGGATACAGCGGGCCGCCTGAGACAACTATATCCTCATCAGTCCGCCTGACATGGAGGATAACACGGTGGCCCTGAGAAATTATCATCCACTAGCGCCCCTGACATGGATGATACACGGGCCTGAGACACTATATCCGCAGCCTCCCTGACAATAGAGGATACAGGGGCTAGTGACGACAATATATCACAGACCCGCCCTGACATGGAGGATACACACACCGGGCCTGACACTATATCCACAGGCCGGCCCTGTCATGGAGGATACACCGGGACCTGACGAACACTATATCCTACTGCCGCCCCTGACACATGGAGGAATACTCGGGGCTCATGAGAATCTATATCCACACGCCGCCCCTGACACGGTGTGTTATTACAAGAGCAAGAGCACTATTCCACAGCGCCCCATAGACTGGTGGATTACTCGGAACCGAGACACGATATCAACAGCCGCCCACTGTATTTAAAGAGGATTTTACATGCGGGCCCCGGACACCCAACGTCACTGAATGCCTGAAGGAAAGTCACTCATATCACAGACCAGCCCTGACAATGGATGTCTTCACGGACCTGAGACAACATATATCCACGAGCCGCCGCCCTGACATGGAGGATACACGGGACACGAGACACTATATCCCTAGCCGACCCTGGACGGGAGGATACACGGGGGCCTGAGACTCTATATCACACAGCCCGCCTCAAGACATGGAGGTACAACGAAGGCATGAGGACACTATATCACACAAGCCACGGCACCCCCTGACATGGAGAATACACGGGGCCCTGTTAGACAACTACTATCCACACAGGCCGCCCCTGAACATGGAGGCATACACGTGGCCTGAGACACTCTATCCACTAGCCGCCCTAGACAGGGAGGATACACAGGGCCCGGGACACTATATTCACAGACCCGCCCCCGACATGGGTAGGATTCACGGGGCCCTGAAGACACCCTATATCAACTGCCACCCCTGACCATGGAGGTTACGCGGCTGGCCCCAGACATCTACATACTTCCACAGCCGCTCCCCTGACATGGAGGATACCACCAGCGAGGCCTGAGACCCTACTTTATAACCACAGACCGCACCCCCTTGACATGGAGGGTATAACGTGGTCCGGAGACACTCATAATCCACAGCCGCCCCTGACATGGAGGATTCACAGAGGCCGATGCACACTATATCCACACCAGCCCGCCCCTGGACCATGGAGGCATACACAGGGCCCCCGGGGACACTTTATCCTCAGCTGCCCATTACATGGAGGATACACGGGGCCTGAGACAATATATCCACAGACTGCCATGACAATGGAGGATACACAGGGCCTGAGACATATATCCACAGCCGCACCTCGACATGGAGGATACACTGGTGCTGTGACACTATATCCACTGCCAACCCCTGACATGGAGCGATAAACGGGGCCCTGATGACACTATATCCACAGCCCGCCCCTGAACATCGGAGAGATACACGGGGCCTGAGAAACTAATCCACAGCCGCCCCTGACATGGAGGATACACTGGGGTCCTGAGAAACCTTATCTCACCAGCGCCCCTGACATGGAGGATACACGGGGCCTGAGACACTATATCCACACCGCGTCCCCGTGACATGGAGGACACACGGGGCTGAGACACTAAGTATAACAGCCCCGCCCATCGACATGCGAGGATACACAGGGCCCGGGACACTATATCCACATAGCCGCCCACCGACTGACAGGTTACAAGGGGCCCTGAGACACTATATCCCATGCAACCCCGGACATGACGGTACACGGAGGTCCCTGAGACAATTGTATCCACAGCCGCGCCATGGACATGGAGGATACACGGGGCTGCCGACACTATATCCACAGCGCCCCTGACATGGAGGATACACGGGGCCTGAGACACAATATCCACAGCTGCCCCTGACATGGAGGAATGACACTGAGGATCCTGGTAAGGTCAATATAAATCCACTGCCGCCCACTGGACATTGGAGGGATACACAGGGCCTGAGACACTATATCCACTGTCCACCCTGACATTGGAGGATACACGGGGCGCCTGAGACACTTATATCCTCTTGCCGCCCCATGACAATGGAGGATACACAGGGGGCCTGAGACAGACACCTATTATCCACTGCTCACCCCTGACATGGAGGATACAGCAGGGCCATGAGACACTATATATCCACCAGTGCCACTGACATTGGAGGTTACAGAGGGCCCTGAGGGGACACTAATCCACAGCCGCCCTGACTTGGAGGATGAAGGAGGCTGAGTCACTATCATCCACAGACGCCCTGACATGGAGAATATGCAAGGAGGCCTGAGAGCACTTTATCCACAAGTACCGACCCTGTCATGGGAGTATACACGGAGGACCTGCTAGGGTCACTATATAGCGCCACAGCGACCCTGGACATGGGAGGATACACGGGGCCTGAGGACCACTATAATCCACAGCCGCCCCTGACATGGAGACTAGCAACGGGGCCTGAGACACTAGATATCCATAGCCGACCCCCCGACTTGGAGGATACACGGAGCCCGGACACTATCGTACACACAGCCGCGCACCTGGAAATGGATGATATACACGGCCTTGAGACACATATAATCCACAGCCAGCCCCTGTCATGGAGGATACACGGGCCCTGAGGACCTCTATATCCACAAGCCACCCCTGACATGGAGGTTTACCACGGCCCTGAGACACTTCATATCCACAGCCGCACCGACATGGGAATAACGGGCCCTGAGGACACTATTCCACTGCCAGCACCTGAATGCGACGGATACAAGGGGCTGAGACAATAATATCCACAGGCCGCCACTGGACATGGAGTTATACACGAGCCAGCAGGAACACTCTATATCCACAGCAGCCTCCTGACCTGGAGGGATACACGGGACCCGAGGACACTATATCCACAGCAGCCCCCTGAAATGGAGATTCCACGGGAGCCTGAGACACTATATCCACAGCCGCCATGACATGGAGGATACACGAGTGCCTGAGACACTAGTTCTCCACAAGCGCACTTGACAAATGGAGGATACACAGGGCCGGGACACTAAATTCCACAGCGCCGACTCCACCCTTGGAGGATACACGGGCGCCTGAGACTCTATATCACTGCACCCCTGACCATGGAGGATACCAGGGGGCCCCAGCCACAACTATATCCACAGCCGCATGACATGGAGGTTACTCGGGGGCCTGAGACACTAGATAATACCACAGCCGCCCCTGGAAATGGAGATACATACGTGGTCTGAGACTATATATCCACAGCCGACTTCTGTGACATGGACGGATACACGAGAGCCTGAGAACAACTCATATCCCTACAGACCAGCCCCTGTCATGGGAGGATACACAGGGCCTCGGGCAACTATCGCCACCAGATGCCCCTGACGTGGAGGATACACGGGGCCTGAGAAACTAAATCCACAGCTGCCCCTTGATCATGCGGAGGTACACTGGGCCTGAAGGACCGTATATCCCACTGCCACCACCTGAAATGGAGGAATTCACGGGCCTGAGGACAATACTATCTACTCAGCCCGTCCCCTGACATGGAGGATACTTACGGGCCTGAGACCACCTATATCCTCCCCAGCCAGCCCCCTGACATGGAGGATACACGGGGCCTGAGCACACTACTATCCACTGCCGTCCACTAGTACCTGGAGGAAACCACGGGGCCTAGGAGACACTTTATCCACACGCCGCCCCTGACATGGAGGATACCCATACAGCGGCCCGGGATCTCACTATATCACACAGCCGCCCCCCGACATGAAGGATACACGGGGCCTGAGACCAACTATATACAAATGCCCACCCCTGACATGCGTAGGCCTAAACGCGGCCCCAGCCACCCACGTACTATTCCACAGCCGCCGCCCTTGACATGGAGGACACACGGAGGGCCTCGAGACCCAACTATCAATCCCACAGACCGCCCCTGGGACATGGAGAAATACCACGGGGCCCCATGAGTACATTATAATCCACAGCCGCCCATGACATTGGAGGATCACGGGGCCTGACGACCACTATTTACACCAGCCGCCCATGACATGGAGCGGATACACACGGGCCCGGGACCTCTATATCCACAGCAGCACCCTGAACATGGAGGAAATACACGGGGGCCTGAGACACTTTATTACCGACAGGCCGCCCATCCACGACCATGGAGGATACACAGGGGCTGGAGACACTATATCCACAGCCGCCCCTGACATGGCAGGAATTCAACAGGGCCTGAGACTCGTCATATCCACTGCCGCCCTGATTCTGGAGGAATACACAGGGGCTCGAGACACGCTATATCCACCAAGTCCGCCTACCTGACATGGAGGCATTCACGGGGCCTGAGACACCTTATATCCCACAGCGCCACCCTGGACATGGAGGATACTCCGGGGCCTGAGACAACTATATCCACAGCCGCCCAAACTGACATGGAGGATACACGGTGCCTGAGAACACCTATATACACAGCTGCCCACTGACATGGAGGATAACTACAGGGCACTGAGACACTATATCCACAGCCGCCCCTGACCCATGGAGGATACACAGGGCCCCGGGACACTATCAATCCACAGTCCGACCCTCGACCATGGAGTAATACCGCGGGCCTGGAGACACTATATCCACAGCGCCCCTCGACATGTGAGGATCAACCGGGGCCTGAGACACTCTATATCCACAGGCCGCCGCCCCCGACATGGAGGCGATGTACAAGCGCCCTTGATGGACCACTATTATCACAGGCTGCCCACTGACGCCATGGAGGATAACGGGCCTGAAGAAACTATATCCACAGCTGCCCCTGACATGGAGGCGATTACACAGGGCCAGAGACATATTTCCACGCCACCCTGACATGGAGGGATACACGGGGCCTGAGACACTATATCCACAGCCGCCCCTGTCTGATGGAGGCATACCTCGGAGGCACTGGAGACACTATATACACAGCGGCCACTGGGTAATGGAGGATTACACTGGGCCTTGAGGGACACTATATCCACAGCCGCCACTGAAATGGAAGGATACACGGGGCCTGCGACACTATATCCACTGCCGCCCCTGGACCATGGAGGATACAACACGGGGCTGAGACACCTATATCTCACAAGCCGCCCTGACATGGAGGATACCAAGGTGGACTGAGACACCTTTATCCACATGCCGCCCCTGACTGGGGATATCACAGGGCCTGATAGACAATACTATTCCACAGCCGCCCCCTGACATGGGAGGTATACACGGGGCCACTGAGACATATTTCTCTGCCTACCCCCTGATCATGGAGGAATACCAGAGGGCTGAGACAAATATATCCACAGCCGCCCTCGACATGGAGGATACACGGGGCCTGGGACACTATATCCTACTAGCCGGCACACTGATAATGGCGGATACAAACGGGGCCCCTGCCTGTGAAAATAATAGCCACACGCACCCCTGCATGGAGGATACACGGAGCCTGAGACCAATATCTTCCACTGCCGCCTTACATGGAGGATTCACGTGGTCTGAGACACTATATCCAACATGCACCACGCCCCCTGAACATGGAGGTTACACGGGGACCTGAGACACTATATCCACAGCTGCCCTGGAAATGGAGGATACACGGGACATGAGACACGTATATACACAGCCGCCCACCTGACTTGGAGGATACATGGCGGGCCCCGGACCCACACTATATCCCACAAGACTACACCCAGACAATGGAGGATACACGGGCTGAGGACGACTATATCCAACTGCCGCGCCCTGACACGGAGGATATCACGGGCCTTAGACACTTTATCCACAAGCTCTCACACCTGACATGGAGGAATTACACGGGGCATGGAGACACTATATACAAGACGCCCCTGACATGGAGCGATCTAATGGGCCTGATGGAACCCCCCAACCCTACTATCCTCAGCCGCCACCTGACATGGAGGATACCCGGGGCCCTGAGGACACTATTTCCACAGCCGCCCCTGCCATAGAGGATACAGGTGCATGAGACACTATATCCACAGCCCCCCTGACCATTGAGGTATACTCGGGACTGAGACACTATATCCACAGCCATGCCCTGACATTGGCGTGATTACACAGGGCCTGTGACACTATTATCCACAGCCGGCCATGACATAGAGCGTTTTACACGGGGCCTGAGACACTATATCCAACAGCCGCCACCTGACATGGAGGCATACACGGGGGGATGTGACTACTAGTTTCCTACGAGTCCCGACCACCTGATCATGGAGGATACACGGGGGACTGTGCTATCATATTATCCAAACCCCCCCCAGCACGATCCATGAAATAGAGGATTGCACGGCGGGCCTGAGGACACTATATCCACAGCCGCCCCTGTCATGGTTGATAAACGGGGCCTGAGACACTATATCAACAGCGCCACTGACATGGGGATACACCGGGGCCTGAGACAACTATATCCACAGCCAACCCTGCACTATCATAGGACTACACGGGGCCTGAAGGACACTATATTCAACAGCCGACCCCTCGACATGTGTGGATACACGGCCTGGAGACACTATATCCACAGCCGCTCATGAACATGGAGGATCACCACCCAGGCCTGAGACATATTCACACTGCCTCCTCCTGACATGGAGGATTACACGGAGGCCTGAGGACACTATATCCACAGCCCGCCCCTGAACAGGAGGTTACACAGGGCCTGTGACAATATATCACGCCGCAAACTGACAATGGAGGTCTACACGGGTGCCCATGGGACACTATATCCATAGACGCACCCTGACCATGGTGGATAACGGGGCATGTAGATCCCACTATATCCTCAACGCCCCTGACATGGAGATAAACGGGGCGACCTGAGACACACTATATACCACAGCCGCCCTGGACATGGAGGATAAAAGGCCTGAGTGACATTTATCCCCAGCCGCCCCTGACATCGGAGGTAAACGGGGACCGAGTACACTATATACCAACAGCCGCCCCCTCGACATGGAGGATACACGGGGCCATGAGGACAACCTATATCTTCAGCCGACCCTGACTCATGAGGGTTATCACGGGGCTGAGTCACTATTATCCCCCAGCCGCCCCTGGAGCATGAGGATACACGGGCCCCCCAGGACACTATATCCACTGCCCCGCCCCTTGGACCATGGAGGTTACACGGGCACCGGAGACACCTACTAGTTCCAACAGCCCCCTGCACATGGAGGTTACACCGGGCCACCGGGATCGCACTATATCCCACAGCCTGCCCATGACAATGGAGGATACACGGGGCCCCAGAGCACTTTATCACACTGCCTCCCCTGACACAGGAGGATACACGGGGCCCGTCGGACCACTATCATCACACAGCCTGCCCCTGATCATGAGGATACACGGGGCCTGAGACACATATATCCACAGCCGCCCCTGCTACATGGAGGACATACACGGGGCACCTGAGAACTCAATATCCACAGCCGCCCCTGACATGGAGGATCCACGGGGCCTGAGGGGGGGGGGGGGACACTATATCCACGCCCTCATGACATGGAGGATACACGGGGCCTGAGACCAACATATCCCGCGCCGCCGCTCTTACATGGGAGGATCACAGGGCTTGAGACACTATATCACAGCCGGCCCCTGTCATGGAGGATAACAGGGGCAATGAAGACACTATATCCAACAACGCCAACCGACTGGACCTGGAGGAATACATGGGGCCCAGGACACTATATCCAGCCGCCCTGACATGGAGGATTTCACGGGCATGAGACACTTTAGTCACACAGCCGCCCCTGACTGGAGGATCACAGGGCCCGGGACCACTTATATCCACAGCCGCCCCTGAGAGGGAGGGATCACGGGGTCTGACGACACTATATCACAGCCGCCCCTGGAATGGAGGTTATCACAGGGGCCTGAGACACTATCATCCACCAGCATCCATGACATGGTGGATACACGGGGGCCTGAGACACTATATCCACAGCCGCACATGACATGGAGGATACCGGGGCCTGAGGACACTATATCCACATGCCCCTGACATGGAGGACTACAAGGGGAATGAGCAATATATCCTACAGCCAGCCCCTGGACATGGAGGGATACACGAGCTGCCTGAGACACTATATCTCACAGCCACTCATGACATGGAGACGATACATCGGGCGCATGAGACTCACTATATCCACAGCCGCCCCTGACATGGAGGATAACTCAGGGACCTGAGATCACTATATCCAACAGCCGCCCCCTGACATGGCAGGATACACGGGGCCTGAGACATATATCAACAGCCAACCCTGACATGGAGTATACAGGGCCCAGGACACTTATCCATAACAGCCGCCCTGACATGGGGATACACGGGGAACCTGATACACTATATCCACAGCACAGCCACTGACATGGAGGATTACAGCAGGGCCCGGGAACCACTATATCCAACAGCCGCCACATGAGAGGGAGGATACACGGGGTCTGAGAAACTATTCCACAGCCCGCCCGACATGAGGATCTACAAGGCGGCCGAGACACTTGTGTCCACAGCCGCCCCTGACATGGAGGATATCGGGGACCTGAGATCACTATAATCACAAGCTCCCCTGACATGGAGGATTACACGGGGCCTGTGACCACTATATCCACAGTGACGCCCTGACAGGGAGGATTCACGGCCCCCGGGAAACTTATTTATTCCCACTGCTCGCCCCTGACATGGAGGATACATCGGAGGCCTGAGACCACTATTTCCACAGCCGCACTCCATGAATGGAGATTACCACCGGGGGCATGTGCATGTCACTATATACAACAGCAGCCCTGACATGGACGAATACATCGGGGGCCTGGAGACACTTATAATCCCACGCCGCCTGACATGGAGGATTCATCAGGGGCCTGAGACACTATTATCCACAGCCGCCCACTGACATGGAGGATACACAGGGCCAGGCAGAACACTATATCCCAGCCGCCCCTGACCATGGAGGATTACAAGTGGCCCGAGACACTCTAATCCAGCAAGCCGCCCCCGGTCCGATTGGAGGATTAACGGGGCCCTCAGACACTATATCACACTGCCTCCCATGACGCACGGAGGATACCCACGGTCCACCGGCCGGGACAACTATTTCCACAGACGCCCTGACATGGAGGATACACGGGGCATGAGACACGATATCCACAGCCGCCCTGAACATGGAGGTTAAACGGGGCCTGAGACACTATAGACACAGCCTCCTGTCTATGGAGGATACAGGGGTCTGAACAAGTACGTATTTTCCACAGCCGCCCCCTGTGACAATGGTGGCATACACGGGGCCTGAAGACACTATATCAACAGACTCGCCACCTGAATGGAGGATACTCGGAGGCCTGAGACACCTATTATCCACTCAGCTCCCTAACCCTGAAATGGACGTTTACAGGGGCCCATGGACACTAATATCCACTAGCGCCCCTGACATGCGAGGATTCTCGGGGCCTGCAGACACGATATCACACAGCCGTCCTGACATGAGAGGACTAACGGGGTCCTTGAGACTCTACTATCCACAGCCATCCCTGTCTTGGAGGACTACACGAGGCCATGACGGACCACTATATCCACAGACCGCCCTCGACAATGGAGGATACACTGGGCCCGGGACAATATATCTGCCACAGCCGCCCCTGTGAGGGATGGTTACACGGGGTCTGAGACACTATATCCACTGCCGCCATGACAATGGAGGATACACGGGGCCGAGACACACTATATCCACTGCCGCCCCTGACCATGGAGGGATTCAACGGTGGCCTGAGCAAACCTATACTACACATGCATGCCCTGACTCATGGAGGTACTTCACGGCGGGCCTCCTGTTGAACACTATATCGCCACAGCGTCAATGACAATGGAGGTTACTAGGGCGCCTGAGAACATATATACCACAGCACGCCGCCCCTGAAATGGAGGATACACGGGAGCACTGAAGACACTCTATCCACAGCCGCCCCTGACATGGAGTATACACAAGGGCACCCGGAATACTATTCCACAGCAACCAACTGAATCGGAGGTACATGGTCCTGAAGACAATACTTTCCACAGCCAACCTGACATGGCGGATACCGGGGCTGAGACACTTATATCCACAGCGCCACTGACATGGAGTATACTCAGGGACTGAGACACTTTTATCCACAAGCTCCGCCCCTGGACATGGAGGATACACGGGGCCTGAGGACACTATATCCACAAGCGCGTCACTGACATGGAGTTATATACATAGTTAGCCAAACTTTCGGAAAATGAAAAAAAGCAGAGAAAATTAATTGTGGGCGGCGCGCGTAGCGCGCCGCGCCAAATATTTGCATGCACACGCCCATCTTGTTGGTATGCAACTGCCCCTTCAAAAAGCTCCACACCCCACTCCACCTATTCTGATAACGGCTTTGGAAGAAAGCCAGGTAGATGCCTTATAGCAAGGTAGTTAAGCACACCCTCATAAACTGGTAGTGCCCCTTACAGGCCGGTAGATTCCCCCTTGTAGCCCAAGTAGATGCCCCAACTCTTGTAGCCAGGTAGAGCCAAATTTGTTGCCAGGTAGATGCCCTCTTTGTTAGCCCAGGTAGGTGCCCCCCATTGTTAGCAGGTAGGTGCCCCCCAATTGTTTAGCCAGGTAGGTGCCCCCCATTGTTAGCCAGGTAGGGTGCCCTCCATTGTTAGCCCAGGTAGGTTGCCCCATTGTCAGCAGGTAGGTGCCCCCATTGTCCAGCCAGGTAAGGGCCCCCATCTGTTTGAAGGTAGTGCCCCCATTTCATTTTGTATGCCAGGTAGTGCCCCTATTGTTTGCCCGGTAGTTGTCCCTCATGTTGCCAGGTAGATGTCCATCTCGTTGCAAGGTAGTGCCCCTTGTTGCCAGGTAAGTGCCCACCCTCTTGTTGCCAGGTAGGATTGTCCCCATGTTTGCCAGGTAGATTGTCCCGCTCTGTTGGCCAGGTTCCCCCTCCGCTGTTGCCAGGTAGTGCCCCCTTCTTGTTGCCAGGTAGTGCCCCCTCATTGTTGCCCACAGGAGAGCCCCTAACGCTAATAAAAATTAATATAATAAAATCAAGACTTACCCCTTACCAGGCTCCTGCAGCGTTTACGGCCTGCTCCGGAATGAGCAACAGATCTCTTCTGCGGCGCAGGGGGAAGTGAGAAAACAGCCGCGCGTCACTCCCCATGCAGCCTGCGCGTCTCTTTCCCCCTGCGCCGTTGGGACTGTATGTACGGCCGCACACTGCGGCGCCCGCCGACCATACAAGGGACGAGGTCAAGGGGGTGGGAAGCGATCACCTGCTGCTCCTCCCTGCACAGTGAGACGAGGAAGCGGAGTGCAGCGGATCGCTGCGGTCCGCTTCTGCACCCGCCTGTAGGAGCGAGGGCACAGCCGGCGCAAGAGTAGCGCACCCAGCGCCTTACTACTTGCGCCACGCAGGATCAATTTAGATAAGGAACCCGCGCCTGCAGGCGGCGGGGAGGGAATGACAAACTCCCCCCGGATACGGAGGGCGCGCGAAGAGGACCCCAAGATTGCGGGACCCCCACACGCCAAAAACGGGGAGAGTTCGGCATGTATGAGTATACAAGAGGCCTGAGACACATATCCACAGCAGCCCCTGACACTGGAGTGATACACAGGGCCAGGGACAAGACATTATAATTCCACTAGCCGCCCTAACATGGAGGAATACAAGGGCCCTTGAGTACACTATAATCCAGACAGGCTCCTTGACATGGGAGGATACACGGGGCCGAGACTACTTAGAATTCCTACATGCAGTCACCTACATGGAGGATACTCGGGGCCTGAGACCCAACTATATCCACAGCCGCCCATGAAGGAGGATACACGGGGCATTGAGACAATATATTCCTACAGCTCCGGCCCCCCTGACATGGAGGGAAACACGGGCCTCTGAGGACCTATGATCACACACAGCCGCCCCTGACAATGGAGGATCACGGGGCCAGATGGACACTATACCCCAGCCGCCCCTGACTATGGATGATTACACGGGTGGCCTGATGGACACTCATAACCACAGCCGCCCATGCATGGAGGGATACACGTGGCTCCTGAGACACTATATCCACAAGCCTGCACCCTGTCACGGGAAGGCGATCACCGGCGGCCCTGAGACAGACGCCTATATCCACATGCATACCCCTGACATGGAAGGATACAGGAGCCTGAGACATATTTACCACTGCCGCCCCTGAACTATGGACGGATCACACGAGGCCTGAAGACACTATTTTTCCACCAGGCTGACCCTGACATGTGAAGGGATACACGGTCGGGCCTGAGACACTATTCACTTGCCACCCCTGACATGGTGGATAACACGGGGCCTGAAGACACTATATCCACAGCCGCCCCGACATGGAGGATACTGGGGTCCTGAGAGCCACTAGATATCCACAGCCGTCTCCTACCATTGGAGGATACAGGGGACTGTGACCACTTATATCAACAGCTCGACACTGGACAATGGAGGATACCGGGGCAGAAGGACACTATATCCCACTGACCACGATCCACATGAGATGGGGGATACATGGGGCCCCCACTTCAATCCGGAACCACTATATCCAAGCCGCCCCTGACATGGAGGACTACACGGGGCTGAGACACTATATCCACAGCACGCCCCTGACTCATGGGGAGGATACACGAACGTGAGCATATAATCCACAGCGTCCCTGCAAATGGAGGAATTACAGGATCCTGAGAACTATATCAGACAGCCGCCCCTGTAATGGAGGCATACATGGGGCTGAGACACTATATCTTCCACAGCGTCCCTGAAATGGAGGATACATGGGGCTTGAGACTCTATATCCACAGCACCCCTGACATGGCAGGATACACGGGGGGGCCAAGGCATATATCTCCACTGCAACTTCCCCTGAAATGGAGGATACAGGGGACTGAGACCCTTATATCCATCACGCCGCCCTGTACAAGGTGGATACCACGGGGACCAGGAACTCTATATCCACGCAGCCGCCCCTTACATGGAGGATTACACGGGGCACTGTGACATTTATCCACAGCCGCCACCTGCTGGAGGATAACACGGGACCTGAGAAAAATAAACTCCACAAGACGCCCCTGGACTTGGAGGATACACAGGGGCCCTGAGACACTATATACCATGCACAGAACTGACTTGGAGGAATACATTGGGGGCCCCGGCCACTATAACACAGGACGCCATGGACTATGGAGGGATACCAACCCGCCGCCGTTGAGACACTATATCCACAGCACCCATGACATGGAGGATCACGGGCGATGACGTCACTATATCCACAGACGGCCACTGTTCATGGAGTATAACAACAAGGGGCCAACCGGGACACTATATCCACAGGCCGCCCCTGACATGGAGGATACACGGGGCCCGGGACACTTGTACAACAGCCGCCCCCTGACATTGGAGGATAACCACGGCGGCCTGAGACACTATATCGCACAATCCGCCCCTGGAATGGAGGTATTCACGGGGCCTGAGACACTATATCTCACTGCCACCCACTGAGATGGAGGATAAAGGGGGCTCCTGACACCCTAGATCCCACGCAGCACGCCTCCTGACTCATGGACGGATTACACGGGGCCTGAGACAATATCATACACAGCCGCCCCTGACAATGGAGGATACAACTAGGGCCCTGAGTCACATATATCCACAGCCGCCCATAAAAATGGAGGATGTACACGCGCGCATGACACTATTCCACAGCCGTCACTGCATGGAGAATACACGGGGGCCTGGACTACTATATCCACAGCCGCTTCTGGACAGGAGGATACACGGGGCTCTGAGACACCTATATCCATCAGCCCGCCCTTCGACATGGAGGATACACGGGGCATACCTGAGACACTATATCCACACGACGCCCTGAGCGCTATGGATGGGATACACGAGGCACTGAGACACTACTATACAAAGCCGCTCACTGACTATGGTGGATACCACGGGGCCTGCAGACACTATATCCACAGTCCGACCCACTCTCCAGATATACTTCATACTCACCTATTCATGAAAAACAGATAGGTTGGTCTGACAACTTCTGTCCTCAGAAAAAATATGGCTGGAAACTCACCTTATACTATTTCTATTCAGCACATATTCTGTATATTGTCCTGTGAGCCCCACTCCAATATTTTTCCCACACTAGATGTTAACCTTACTGAGTCTTATATAATTACATGGGCAAGACTTGGAGTATTTTTGAAGATGGGAACTGCATTTGCCTGAGCCAGTTCTCATGGTACTATACCCAGTTCACCAGAGAATCTCTAACATATTATATAAGGGGCACACGATAAACACGAGCTGATGATATTTAAGAACTCTTGGGTGTCTTGCACATCTGGTCAGGAGCCTTTCTCATACTTTCAGTTTATTATAACTTGGCTATGGACCATTTCTACACTTCAGCAAACTTATTATACAGATGTATGTATTAACAGCTACTGCACCACCTACATATTGTCCGACATACAACTATAGCACTGTCACCCATCTAGTTTTATTGTGTGGGAAATTGTTCATTGGACATCTGCACTAGTGCAATTTGTCCCATGTAGCCCTGGGGCATATATTGCCCTCCACTGGGAATGTTTTTTTTGTCCAGTCACTGAGCAGAGTATGGCTGTGTGTCCGTGTTTACTTGGTGCGTTGATTCAAGGACAAGAGCAGACAGAAATATTACAAAGCTTATAAAGGGCTGTTCACTACTAAGAAACGCTCCTCATAAACATAGTTTGTTTCAGGATCATTGGTCCTATAATTTTCAAAACTGCCCATAGTAATTTGATTGGGGAGGACGGCCACAAGCGTCACCCTCCTCATTCTGTAGTATGGTTAGCTCGTAGCTTTCTGTTCTTTTATGGTAACGCCTCTTTAATGTAACCTATAGGTTAATTACACATCAGGAGTTGACTTGGGGGTTGTGGAGGCAATGGTCAATATGTACCTACTTATCTTCATCACTTTGGGTTATGTGTGTATATGTGATAATATATTGTTAGATATTATATTATTTATATATATATACTATATATTTATAGTATTATATAATTATTTATACTCAGTATACACAATAACTAACAGTGAACACTTTGTTTCGCTTCCAGAGGTAGGTTGAGTATCAAAAAGGTTGGGTACCAAATTAGTTTTTTCATAGGGAATAATATCAGTTTGATTCAGACCCCCCAAAAAATCCACATCTTATAAGGAATTAGATGCATTGATTAGTATTTCTCATACATTTATGAATCGTAGACATTAAAATACATAGACCTATATCATGTGGAATGGAGCTTGTGGATGGAAATCCATCAACTGCTTAACATAGCACTTGGACTTCCCTTTAAGAGGGGCTTGATCATATCATTGCTGGACTGAATGTTCAAGGCCTTTGACTAGCCTCCAATGCTCTAAAAACTACAGGTCAACTTGTGGAACAAGCTCAAGCTGGCTCTTTACTGGCACTGTGCAAGACCAATGCCAAGATGTAGATATAATGCCAAGATCATCTGATAGGTTCTGGATAAATTACGCCAATGAATTTGAGGACAGAAATGATCCAATGTAATTGATATCATGACTAAATATTATCTATTGACAAAGGTTCTGTAGGGAACAAAATGTTCAGATGGAGAAAGAGAATTTGGATCTCTTGTGTAAAGCCCATGTCTTATATGGGGATTGCGGGATCGAGTGTTCGATTGATTTGTTCCTGGGGTTGTGGTGCCAAAAAGTTCTAGCAAGCATGTTGAGTACCAAGCAGATGTGAATATCAAGACTATGTTTTCTCGTTGAAATGTGTTGAATCCCAAATTCGATGAGTTGGTTGAGTTCTAAGGTTTGACTGCTATAGGTTGGGTTTTCATATTGCCACCAAGCTTGGACTGGCCCATAGAAGAGAGGGGCAACCCATGATGGGCCTTGGGAAATGATGGGATCCTAGGAATGGCTGGCCGTGGGCTTCTTTTCAGTACAAAGGAAAAGAAAGAAAGGCAGCTGCAAGAGTCATATACTAGTAGCTGTATGGTCGGCCCCAAGTATCAACTTCACAGGTGGCGCCGAGGTATGAGTTCCACAAGTGGGCCCTAACAGTTAATTTCATTGGTTGGCTCCAGTATTTCACTGGTGGGGCCCCAAGAATCAACCCCCTGGGGCCCCCGATTAATTTAAAATTGAGGGCTCCAAAAATCATTCCGAGACCCAAGATTCAACTATACTCGAGGGCTCCAAGAATCAACTCCACTAGTGGGTAACCAAAAACTACAGAATACTCTACATACAATATGATCACTGGGTGTAGAGAAAAACCCCTGATATAACAATATGTAAAGACCTGGTTATAACAATATATTACAAAAAACTAAACCACTAAAGGTATAAAGCCTATGGAAAAATATATAAAATATAACTTTTATCTAATACTAAATATAAAACTTAATAAGCCTCTCAATCTACAAAAAATATATTTTACACCTAACAAGTAGCCCTAAAATATGACTGCCTACCAAAAATTGGAGGAACCGCCCCTATAAGGGTGCCCCCAAGCAGAAACCTAGACTAACACTATCCCTTACTACCCCTAAATAACACAACTACAAAACAATAAACACTCAGAGCAAAAAACAAAAAAGGTGCTCAAAGAAAAGTGTACAAAAAATAAATGAATCAAATAACTAAATAACTATACATTCCCAACAAAAAATATATTCCACAAAAATGTTCCAAAACATTTTGTAAAATATATTTTTTGTAGCTTTAGGCTATGTTCACACGGTGTATTTGCGGGGCGTAATTACGCCCCGCAATTACGCCGTGTGACCGGGGGCGGGGCGGGAGCGGGGGACTGAGCAGGGGGCCGGCACTTCGCCGCCCATTGACCGTGAATTACTAGCGCGCGTATTTGCGCCTAGTAATTCACATGTCAATTATCTCCTCCGCCCGGCGGCTTCGCCGGGCGGGGAAGGAACGAATCCATAGTTCTCTATGAGAACTGTGAATTACCGTAATGAATGGGACGTTTTTCGGCCCGTAATTTGCGCACATTCGGAGCGTAATTACGGACCGAAATATGTCCCAAACTTAGCCGTGTGAACATAGCCTTAGGGGTTTATTAAGTTTTATATTTAGTATTAAATAAAAGTTATATTTTATATATTTTTAAACCTTTAGTGGTTTGGTCCACTGGTGGGTACCAAGAATCAACTCCACTGGTGGGCCCCAAGAGCCAAATCCACTTGGGGGCCCCAAGAAACAACTCCACTGGTGGGCCCCAAGAATCAACTCCATTGATGAGCCGCAAGAATCAACACAACTGGTGGCCCCAAGAATCAACTCCAATGATGGGCTTCAAGAGTCAACTCCACTGGTGGGCCAAGAATCAACGCCACTGGTGGGCCCCAAGAATCATCTCCACTGGTGGGCCCCAAGAATTAACTACACTGGAGGGTCTCAAGAATCAATATTAATGGTGGGCCCCAAGTATCATGTAACTCAGTCCAAAACTGATTGCCATCATGGGGCAATAATGACCAAGAACCATTGGGAAAAAAAAAAAAAATCTTCACCATGAATTGCCCCATTTTGCAGCAAGTACAGGGGAGGCACATGGTGTATATGTCCTTTATGGCACATCATGGTGAGTGGCACACAGATTTGCTGCACACAAGTTTCCTTTGGCAGGGGCGTAACTTTAGTTAAAAAAGTTGGGTGGACCAATTTTCCCTCTCATCCCTTATCTTCCTATCCCTCCCCCCCCCTCCTTCCTTCACTCGCCCTTCCTATTACTTCCCCTCCCTTCCCTCTCTTCCCTTCTCTCCCCTCCTCTCCCTGCACTGGTCTGGGGGAGCACTGTGAGCTCCCACAGCAGGTCCGGGCGGAGTCCTTATGGCAAACACTTTTGGTGCAATCTGTAAAGTTATGAGTGGCTCTCAAATTACTGAAGTTTAGAGCCGGACTGGGACTAAAAAGCAGCCTTGGCAATGAAACCGAACCAGCCCACCTACAATATTTCCCTCTCTAGATGAAAAAAATGTGCAATGCAGCAAATTTCGCTTAACCCATCCCATCCCCGTCACCACTCCATTACATTTGTTATACACACAACAGAATGAGGAAAATAAAAGAACCAAATCTCACTGTACCCCTAGGAATCACTTATGTCACATACTGTACCCCAAAATCTCATTTAATTGCATACCATACACCAGAAAGGACATCACTTACTGCACCCCAGAAATGAATTATATTGCACATGGTAGCCACAGAAATTACATTACTAACTGCACCTTATAAATGAATTGCACATTGTAGTCAAGAAATAATAAAATTCATTATACCCCAAAAATTTATTATATTACACTGAACCCTAGAAATGAATTACATTACTTACTGTACTCCAGAGATTACTTTACATTGTACCCCAGATATTACTGCATTATTCACCATACACCAGAGATTACATTGCACACCATACCCCAGAGATTACATCACACATTGTACCCCAGAGATTACATTACACACCTTACCCCAGAGATTATATTACTCACTGTACCCCAGAGATTATTACATTACACACTGTACCCCAGAGATTACATTACACATTGTACCCCAGAGATTACATTACACACTGTACCCCAGAGATTACTACATTACACACCATACACCAGATATTACATTACTCACTGTACCCTAGAGATTACTACATTACCCACTGTACCCCAGAGATTAGTTTACACACCGTACCCCAGATATTACTGCATTATTCACCATACACCAGATATCACATTACACACTGTACCCCAGAGACCACATTAGACAAGGTACCCCAGAAATTGTGTATGTATATATACATATATTGAACACAGACACACTACACACTTAGGGTGAGTTCACATGATGGTTTTTCTGTACTGACAGTGCTGTTTGCTTGTTGGAAATTCGGCGCTTGCAAACGCAGAATTCCGACAAGCAAACGACCCAGACTGGCAGGGGCAGATTTCTGCCTCCTATCCATTAGTGCTGTTAGTGCATAAAACACCTTGAAGAATTCTGTGTAGACGCTGACAGTACGCGCCGAAAATACTCGAGTAAAATCAGTGTCGTTGATTAGATGACACTGATTTTACATAGGGTATAATTTAAATCAGTTTCCTGTTGGATTAGATGCCGGTTCTGAGGCAGATCCAGCACTTAATCCACCCCAGAATCAGCATTCATATCTTCTGCATGACCATACCATTAAGGTATGTCCACATGGCGTATAGCGGGGCGTACTGTGCGCTCTGCTACATGCCGGGTGTTTTAGAAGTACGCTCTGGCCAGTCCACACTGCTGTGGGGCTGGCCCCATTCACTTTCATTTTCCCTGACGCGTAAGTGCAGGAAAGAAGTGACATGGCTAGACACATGGCTGTACAGTATATACACATCTCGCATACACAGTACATACCCTCACATGCACACACAACGCCCAGCACCCTTGTCCCCTCCTTACCTGTCTCCTGTAGTCTGGTGTAGTTGGCATTTGGTAAGAGCTTCTCTTCTTCTCTGGTGAGGTCTGAGTATAGGGGAAGTGGTACAGTATACAATGGGAGGGAAAGATACATCCCTAGATACAGAGTGTGCTGGACTGTGAGCATCGTTCTGATTGGTGAAGCAGCCCCTGCTGACTCCTGCTCTATCAATCGGCGCTGCTCTCACTCTGCACTGACACTTGAGGCTGCTGCCTACTCTGTCCCCCCAAGATGCACAGAAATATAGGAGGCAAAGAGTTAACTTCTTCCACCTCTTTGCTCTGCTCTCCCCACTTACTGTATTCTCATGCTTTCATATGGATTATTTTTTATTGAAGTGGCTATAAAGTGGCGGGGACCGTCCCCCACCCAGAAAAAAGTGGGGAGGACCAGTCCCCTCCATACCCCCCTAAAGTTACACCTATGTCCCTCGGCAATAATACGTGAGTCCGGCCTCGCTGGGAATCGGAAAATACCTGCCTTCCACAAATCCACAATTTATGGTTAATTAGCCGGTTGTAAGTGTGAAGTGTTCTTCTATTTGTTCGAGATACTTGTGCTTCTAAGAAGTGTTTTTCAAAGTAATCCGTAATGAACTTGAACATTTTACACTTGAGGAAAACAAGTGGGCAATCATTATAGCGCGCTCACTCCATAAATCATTTGTACGAAAAATTATTAATCTCTCGTAGTCTTCTCTTATTTCATCGGAAACCTTTTGATGCGACCAATTAATGTGATCGTTAGAAACTAAATTAAAATGAAACGAATAATTGGTATTAGAGCTGTTATTAGAAGCATCAGGATATCATACGCATGTTGTGCCTATAATTTTAACACATTTTATTTGATACTAATCTGTTTTGACTCAACATTTTATGTTTATTGTAGTTTTTGGTTTTATAATTTTCTATAATACCATTTATCGGAAATAAACGCAGATTTCACTCTGTGCTGGTGACTCCAGCCACTGTTCAGCAATAATAGACTAGGGTGCCTGGGGACCAATAGTGGAGATGATTCTCGGGGCCCAACAGTGGAGTCGAGTCTTGGGGCTCACCAATGGAGTCGATTCATGGGGCACACCCAAGGAGTTGATTATTGTGGGCCACCAGTGGAGTTGATTCTTGGGGTGCAACAGAGGAGATGATTCTTGTCCCCTCCAGTAGAGCTGATTCTTGGGGGCCCACCAGTAGAGTTGATTCTTGGGGAGCCCACCAATGGAGTTGATTCTTGGGACCACCAGTAGAGTTGATTTTTGGGGCCCACCAGTGGAGTTCATTCTTGGGGCTCACCAGTAGAGTTGATTCTTGGGGCCCACCTGTGAAATTAATTCCTGGGGCCCATCTATGGAGGTTATTCTTGGGGCCCATCAGTGGAGTTGATTCCTGAGGCCCACCAGTGGAATTGATTCTTGGGGACCACCAGTGGAGTTGATTCTTGGGGTGCACCAGAGGAGATGATTCTTGGTGCCCCCCAGTAGAGTTTATTTTTGGGGGCCCACCAGGGGAGTTGACTCTTGGGGCTCACCAGTAGAGTTGATTTTTGGGGCTCACCAGTGTAGCTGATTCTTGGGGCTCACCAGTGTAGCTGATTCTTGGGGCCCGCCTGTGAAATTGATTCCTGGGGCCCATCTGTGGAGATGATTCTTGGGGCCTATCAGTGGAGTTGATTCCTGGGGCTTATCAGTGGAGATGATTTCTGGAGCCCACCGATGGAGTCGATTCCTGGAGCCTACGAGGGAAGATGATTATTGAGGCTCACTGGTGGACTTTATTCTCTCTAGTAATGTGGGAGTAATGTGAATGATGACAATCTCTGTACCGCACTGTGGAATATAATGGTGCAATGTAAAATAATAAATATTACATAGTTAAAGATTAGTAGCATGGTATGATCAGCGGTGCATTTGTCATCATACTTGGTATGTGTACATACAGCTTAAAGACACAAGATATTTTTATATTTCCCTTACACAATTCACTGGTGGTCCCCAAAAATCAACTCTACTGGTGGGCCCTTAGAATCAACTCTACTGGTGGGCCCTAAGAATCAACTCTACTGGTGGGCCCCAAGAATCAACTCCACTGGTGGGGCCCAAGATCCAACTCTACTGGTGGGCCAAAGAAAAAACTTCACTCTTGGGGGCCAAGAATCAACTCCACTAGTGGTCCCCAAGAATCAGTTTCACTGGTGGACCCAAAGTATAAACTCCACTGGCAGACCCCCAACAATATACTCCACTGGTGGACCCCAGGAATCAACTCCACTAGTGGACTGACATGGGTGTGCTTGCGGGTGATTAGAGACATGGCCTCATGTGGTGTTCAGTTTGGGCATGGCTAGAGGCAGGGCCTGATATGGAGTCATGTATTTGAGCTGGGCCCACCAACCTGCAATGCCAGGTGGCCCACAATGCTGCTAATCCGGTTCTGTGCAACTAGCCTCCTTTTTCAGTCTTTACTTGGAAGTTCGACCATGCAGCCTCATTATTCCACTATTTCCTGGGGCTTGCAGTGCTTAGGGCCTCCACATTTCTAATAAATCTGGTGCCCTGGGTTGCCCATCTTGCCTGCCTCAGGAAACTGCCCTGGATACATTAACGGAAATAGCTCAGCGCCCCTTTATCTCTCCTTAGCACATATTAGACAACTTTTGAAAGTGTCGTTCTGGTAGATTTAGGGCGCCATTTTTTTAGTATCCTTTAAGCCAAACTGTCATAGCCCTGTTCTATAGATGTATGAACTGTTGTATGCCAAAACTGGGCGCAATCCGAGCTAGACACAACACTTTTGAATGCGTCAAAGGTGTGGGGACGTGTTGGATAGAGATGTAAAATGCACCAAAAATTTGCCGAAGTTTGGCGCAAAACTGTTGTACATATCCATACCGGGTTCAAAGTGTTATGGCTTTGACTACTTTTGGTGGAGATCGGTACACATTTATAAAGTGCTGTGAGACACTTTCATGCATACTGTTGGATCGTACACTACTAAAAACAGGTAAAACCGTTGCCTCTGGGATCATACATGTCACCCTTAGAGTTTATATACACAAACTCTATATCAAGCTCCACCCCCTTCACACATGCCACACCTACTGCACGCAACTACTGCTCTTAAAGAACCTCTCCAACTCTCTTGAGGAAGCGGGAGGTCTCCCCTATTTGCGGGGGTCTCCCGCACAACCCGGAAGAGTTGGCAAGTATGCTTTAGAAATCCACAAGCAATGGAGAGCTATAAATTGTTTTGAACAGGCTCTCACCTGCATCCTTATAGACAGTAGAAAGTGTGGCCCCTTCTCTACTGGGCCCCGTGAATCAATACATGCATCAATGATATGTTCACTGCAGACTGCAACTATGATGCCAATAGATTATCCTATAGGATGATTGCTTCTAGGGAGGAATAACTCAGATATACAACAAAAGAGCCTGACAGCATTCAGTATACAAATGGGTAGAACCCTGTATGCAGCTGCAATGGGGGACCCCATAGACTTCTCAGTATGAAGCTACCAGGCCCGGACTGCCCATAGAGCAAACCGGGGATTTGCCCGGCGGGCCGCTGGGGTCCGGGGTGCAGGGCCGGCGTGGGGCGTCCGCCGTGGGGGCCCTGTTCCCCCCCCCCCCCCGGAGGGCCCCGAGTGCCGGCGCACGCACAGGGGCTGCAATGGTCGCATATGCGACCGGACCCTGTGCCAGGGGGCCGACAGGCCCCCCTCGCTGCACGGCCGGGTCACTGACCCAGCCATGCAGCCATCACGGCCGCCACTCCCAGGAGGCCGCGGGGCAGGCGCGCGATGTGATGACGTCATCGCGCCCCTGCTCCGCGGCCTGTACCAGGAAGCCAGCGGCCGCTCCGGAGCAGGTGAAGAGGAGGGGACAGCGAGTATTATTTTTTTATTTTTTTCTAACCTACTTACTGTCACTGGTTGCCTATACCCTGCCCTATATACTGCCCTGGCTTCTTATACCCTGCCCTGGCTACCTATACCCTGCCCTATATACTGCCCTGGCTACCTATACCCTGGCTACCTATACCCTGCCCTGGCTACCTATACCCTGCCTGGCTACCTATACCCTGCCATATATACTGCCCTGGCTACCTATACCCTGCCCTATATACTACCCTGGCTACCTATACCCTGGCTACTTATACCCTGCCCTTGCTACCTATACTCTGCCTATATACTGCCCTGGCTACCTATACCCTGCCCTATATACTGCCCTGGCTACTATACCCTGCCCTATACCCTGCCCCTGGCTTCCTATACCCTGCCCCTGGCTGCCTATACCCTGCCCCTGGCTGCCTATATACTGCTTTGGCTGCCTATATACTGCCCTGGCTACCTATACCCTGCCCTGGCTACCTATAAGTGGCCCTTGCTGCCTATAAGTGGTCCTGCCTGCCCATATACCGCCCCTGCTTACCTATATACTGGCCCTGCCTGCCTATAAGTGGCCCTGCCTGCCTGTGTACTGTCCCTGCCTGCCTGTGTACTGTCCCTGCCTGCCTGTGTACTGTCCCTGTCTGCCTGTGTACTGTCCCTGTCTGCATACTGTCCCTGCCTGCCTAATGGGAGTCTACCTATTTACATGCCACTTATCTGACATTTTTTAATTTCTAATTTTTAGGGTCTAACATACGCTGTTTGGGGAATTGATAGGAAAAGTGCTGGAAAAGAGAGGAGTCTAAGATGTATTTGTGGTAAATTCTACAGGGACGAGTAGTGACCACTAGAAGAAGACACTGCATGCTGTACTGGACAGGAAAGAAATGGAAGGGAACGACTCATCAGGGAAGACATCATGGAGGTTTGGGCCAGAAGAAGAAAAGGAGAAGAGAACAACTCCCATCAGAGATGACGTCTCCTGTGAGTCGCTGCTGTCAGGGGTCAATTTTACTTCTGTGTTGAATCAGTGCTGTATTCATGTGATGGGACCTGACTACTGGTGATGTGATTGGTGGGGTTGTAGGTTATGCGGGTGCTTATGTATGTCAGTGTGGCTTGTCCCGGATTGTAAAGCAAATGCACACCTGACTCTGTGATGAGGGGTTTCTCTGCACCACTTTCTTTCTTGCTTGTGTGTAGGGAGCTCTCACACGGAGCGGTTTTGGTGCATTTTTTGATGTGGTTTTTGTGCAGAAATGTACAGCATTAACTGCTCTGCCTTTCTGCACAAAAACGCACCAAAAAAACATCAAAAAGGCACCAAAAATGCTCCGTGTGAAAGCACCTTTATAGTGTAGTTTATTTTAGAAAGTGGTGAGGTGCGAGAACAAGGGGAATTTTGTAATCAGATATTGTATGTGGGCTGGTGGGGGCTTAGTGCCAGGGCTGATTTTTATTCCCAGTCCGGCCCTGGGAGCTACAGTGCGGGGTCCCATAGACTTCTCAGTATGGAGTTACAATAAGGGGCCCCATAGACTTCTCAGTATGGAGCTACAATAAGGGGCCCCATAGACTTCTCAGTATGGAGCTACAATGCGGGATCCCATAGACTTCTCAGTATGGAGCTACAATGCAGGGCCCCATAGACTTCTCAGTATGGAGCTACAATGCGGGGACCCATAGACTTCTCAGTATGCAACCACAGTATGGGGTCCCATAGACTTCTCAGTATGGAGCTACAATTTGGGGACCCATGGACTTCTCAGTATGGAGCTACAATGTCGGGCCCCAAAGACTTCTCAGTATGGAGCTACAATGCGGGGCCCCATAGACTTCTCAGTATGGAACTACAATGAGGGGTCCCATAGACTTCTCAGAATACAGCAACAATCCCGGGTTCCATAGACTTCTCAGTATGGAGATACAATCCAGGATCCTATAGATTTCTCAGTATGGAGTAACAATGGGGGGTCAAAAACTTCTCAGCATGGAACTACAGTCCGGGGTCCTATAGACTTCTCAGTATGCAACCACAGTATGGGGTCCTATAGACTTCTCAGTATGGAGCTACAATGTGAGGACCCATAGACTTCTCAGTATGCAACCACAGTAGGGGGTCCCATAGACTTCTCAGTATGCAACCACAGTATGGGGTCCCATAGACTTCTCAGTATGGAGCCACAGTATGGGGTCCCATAGACTTCTCAGTATGCAACCACAGTATGGGGTCCCATAGACTTCTCAGTATGGAGCTACAATGTGGGGCCCCATGGATCTCAGTATGGAGTTAGCAGGCCTGCCATACGCTCATTGGAGCTACAATCAGGGCCATTAGACTTCTCAGTATGGAGCTACAATGCAGGGCCCTCATATATTGCTCAGTATGGAGCTACAAGCGGGATCCATAGACTTTTCTTGTTTTGGAGCTAAAGAGTCTCCATAGACTTCTCAGCATGAGCTACAATCCAAGGCCCATAGACTTCTTCTTATACTCACAATCACGGTGGCCCCATAGACTTCTCAGTATGGAGCTACAATGCGGGGACCCATAGACTTCTCAGTATGGAACTACAATGAGGGGTCCCATAGACTTCTCAGTATGGAGCTACAATCCAAGGCCCCATAGACTTCTCAGTATGGAGCTACAATCCGGGGCCCCATAGACTTCTCAGTATGGAGCAACAATGCAGGGCCCAAACTTCTCAGAGGGGTCAAGCAGGGTCCCCATAGACTTCTCATACAAAATGGGGTAACGGAGAAATTGCCATGTTACAATGGCCCTAATCTGCTCTGCAATAGGATGTTTTGGGGAAGCACTTCCTTTTCTTGACTTTTCTGTCCTATATTTAAAGATGTTCGAATGACAGGAATTAAGCATTTTTACTTTGTCAAAATTGACAGCTGCTAGTAAATCTCCTCTGTCTCCGCAGATAACCTTGCATCGACATTGTTTCCTCTGGCGTTCCTTCCTCTCCTCTATCACAGACACCGTCGTTATTTCACTCCAGAATTTTGCTGGTTTTTGCAGTCAGGAAAAAAATCAGTGAAAATCCAGAACTTTGGAAGTTTCTGACCATCTGTCACGTCAGTCACTAGGCAACCCCTTCAGATAGCCCCTTCCGCTGGGGGTTCACAAGCAAAGTCATATGATGACGGAAAAAACCGTAACTTCTGCACCTCATAAGATTTACTTAAAAAGATGGTTCCACATTGGCTCCGCTTAAACAGAAATTTCAATCAATCGAAGTTGAAGAGTAGAAATTTTTAGAAGCTCAACAGAGAGGAATTGGCCATGGGACCTGTTGTGCGATGAACGGAGCAGCTCTCCTGTTTGAGGATCAGTCCATCAATTAGAAGCACGGATCACCCCTAGATGAGAGGTGACCAATCTACTAAAGGAAATGTGTGATCCAAATTGTAAAAAAAAAAATGGGACATTACTTACTCAAAAAACACTACAAAGCCATATCACAGCTCAATGGCTAAATAGACTGAACCAAAAGGGGCAACATGGCCATATGCTACTGGGAAAAATAAAAACAGGTGCAGCAATTGCTGACAGCAGTCACACAGTCCACCATAGGGAACAATAATGAAAAAAACTGCACATTAAATTAATACCATTTCACACCACAGTAGAAAGCCACAGTATAAATGTGGGAGATTGACAGAGCAAAAATACAATAGAACAACCTTACTCACATCCTCATGCATAAGGGTGGCACGGGTACTACAATTGTATATAAATAAGGCGATACAGAAGGGGGCCATAAATTGGCCATAAATTGGCCATAGGAGCTGATGTGCGAAGAACAGAGCTGCTCACCAGTTTGAGGATCAGTCCATCAATGGAAGCATGGATCGCCCTCTGGATGAGAGGCGACCAATATACTAAAGGAAATGTGGGATCCAAATTTGGGAAAAAATTCTTATTCAATTCATGCTAAAAAAAAAGTATAGTGTCCGAAACCATGATCACCAGGAGTCTCCTGTAACTGACATAAACCAAAGGTCCCGCCCTTACATACTAAAATCAATGAAATACAGAAATGTTTGGAAGCTTAAAGGGGTTGTCTCACTACATTGATTCATCTCACCTCAGTCCTGTTTTCTTGGTTTCATTTTGAATTCAGGAGCGTGTTTACTGGATTCTACTAGGCTGCAGCAGAAGTCAGGTCTGTAGCTATAGCAACCAGTGCTGGCAGCCTATCAGGAGAGATCAAACAGGTCTGTAGCTATACTAACCAGTGCTGGCAGCCTATCATGAGAGATTGAACAGGTCTGTAGCTATAGCAACCAGTGCTGGCAGCCTATCAGGAGAGATCAAACAGGTCTGTAGCTATAGCAACCAGTGCTGGCAGCCTATCGGGAGAGATTGAACAGGTCTGTAGCTATAGCAACCAGTGCTGGCAGCCTATCAGGAGAGATCAAACAGGTCTGTAGCTATAGCAACCAGTGCTGGCAGCCTATCATGAGAGATCAAACAGGTCTGTAGCTATAGCAACCAGTGCTGACAGACTATCAGGAAAGATCAAACAGGTCTGTAGCTATAGCAGCCAGTCAGGGGTGTAACTAGAGAAGCCTGCACCCCATTGCAAACTTTTGAATGGGGCCCCCTTTCCCTCTTCCCTCGCCTGCTTCTTCGACCTCGAACATTTACCGGGACCTCTTAAGTCATGCAGGTACTAGATAATACAAGTAGCGATTACCTCACCATAGATATCAGTATCATACTGCTACCAAACAAATCCCAATATATCCAGACCAACATTACCAATAACACTACTACATATGGACCTGATTAGATTGCCAGAACACGACCACAAATTACCACCACACAGTGACTGAATAATACCCCTACACTAGTACTGAATAAAGATCAATATTACCTCCAAACACTGACCAAATAGTGGTAGACACCAGTGTACACAGGCTCTGCAGACATATAAGTGATTACAGTGTAGTTACATCTTGTGACTCACAGGTGACATTTCTCTACTGAGTCATTGACTTTCCCTTTTGTTCTGCATCTGGTCCACCCCTTCATGATGACTTCTCCCGGCCACCACTCATCCCTGCAGATTTGGACACAAATAACTTAGAATCCTCGCTTTTCCAGCACCTTCCTCCCTGCCCCCCACCTCTGTACAAACTTCCCAGGTGTGGGAGAGCGGATACAGGCCACAGCTTAGAGGCCCAGTCTCCTAGAGTGGAGGAACAGAGGATTCAGGTAGAGTCCATTAGATAGGTTGGAAGGCCCTAGGTAGGTAGGTTAGTAGCTTGTGGTAGGTAGGCAGTAAATAGGTCCCAGGTGGGTAGGTAGGCAGTAGTTAGGCACGTCTCAATTAGGTAGGTAGGTTACAGGTAGGTAGATTGGCACTAGGTAGGCAGTATTTAGTCCCCAGGTAGGTAGGTATACAGTAGGGGGACCACAGATAGCTAGGCTATAGGTAGACAGGTAGATAAATAGGCTACAGGGGGCCCCAAATAGGCAGGCAGGCTTTAGGTAGGCTACAAGGGCCATATAGGTAGGGATGTAGAGTTTAGGTGGCTATAGTGGGCTAAATAGGTAGACAGGCAAGGTTTAGATAGCTATAGGGAGCCATACAGGTAGACAGGAGTTAGGTGGGCTATAGGGGCCATATAGGTAGGTAGGCAGGGTTTAGCTAGCTATAGGAGCCCCATATAAGTAGACAGGCAGGCTTCAGGCGGGGTATATAGATATGCAAGTTTTAGGGAGGCTATAGGGGCTATAAAAGCAGGCTTTAGGAGTACTATAGGGATAAATAGGCAGGCTCGGGGGGGGCTGCATAGGCATGCTTGGGGGGCTACATAGGCAGGCTTAGGCGGGCTATATAGGCAGGCTGGGGGCTAAATAGGCAGGCTTAGGGGGATATATAGGCAGGCTGGAGGGATATATAGGCAGGCTTAGAGGGGCTGTATAGGCAGACTTAGGGGGGCATATATAGGCAGGCTGGGGGTATATATAGGCAGGCTGGGGGCATATATAGGCAGGCTGGGGGGATATATAGACAGGCAGGGGGGTATATAGGCAGGTTGGGAGGTATATATAGGCAGGCTGGGGGTATATATAGGCAGGCTGGGGGCATATATAGGAAGGCAGCGGGTATATATAGGCAGGCTGGGGGGCAGGTAAAATAAGAAATCACTCACCTGTCTCGGCTCCCAGCAGTCTGTGCTCAGCACGGGCGGCGAGATCATGTGATGTAATCACACCACCCACGTGATCACTGAAAGCCGGCAGGGGAAGTAGCAGCGCTGCCTTGAACGCTCTGGCCGGAGGGCCCAGGCGTTCAGAGGCAGGATGGGCCAGGCCCCTCAGCTGCATGCCCGCTGGCAGTGAACTGTTATTATTGCCCCTAAGGGCCCGGGCCCCATAGCAGCTGCTACATCTGCTACCCCGGTAGTTACACCCCTGCAACCAGTGCTGGCAGCCTATCATGAGTTCTTAAAGAGCTCAGCTCGGTTGTCCATGTGTTCCTCTACATATTTAGGGATTCTCTTGTGATTGGTATAGTGCCAGGAGACTGGCGCAAGGTAATGTAGTTCCCATCTTCAAAAAAGGCTCCAAGTCTTGCCCATGTAATTATAGACCATTAAACATAACATCTGTTGTGGGAAAACGGTTTGATGGGCGCATTAGGGACTATATAAGGAAATATGTGGCAGAATATAATCTAAGTGATTGCCAGCAAGGATTTACTAAGGACAGAAGCTGTCAGACCAACCTGATCTGGTGTTATGAAGAGGTGAGTAGAAGTCTGGATAGCGGGGCAGCTGTGGATAGTCTGGTTTTAGCCTGTGCCAAGGCATTTGACACTGTCCCTCATAAGCGTTTGTTGGGTAAATTAGAATCCATTGGGTTAGAGATAACAGTGTGTAATTGGATTAAAAACTGATCGTACTCAGAGAGTGGTGGTAAATGACTCCTACTCTGAGTGGTCCCCGGTTGTGAGTGGTGGCCGCAGGGCTCAGTATTAGGTCCTCTCTTATTTAATGTATTTATGAATGATATAGTGGAACGGATCAATAGCACGGTTTCTATTTTTGCAGATGACACCAAGCTATGCAGGGCAGTGCAATCTATGGAAGATGCTCATAAATTGCAAGCAGACCTGGACACACTGAGTGCTTGGGCATCCACTTGTCAAATGGGGTTCAATGTGGATAAATGTAAGGTTCTGCATCTGGGGATAAATAATCTACAGGCATCATATTTCCTAGGGGGAGAAAAACTTGGAGAATCACTTGTTGAGAAAGATCTGGGCGTTCTTGTAGATCATAGACTACAGAACAGCATGCAATGTCAATCAGCTGCCTCTAAGGCAAGTAAGATATTGGCGTGTATTAAAAGAGGCCTGGACTCGCGGGACAAGGATGTAATTCTACCGCTGTACAAAGCATTGGTGAGACCTCACTTAGAATATGCTGTTCAGTTCTGGGCCCCAGTTTATAGAAGAGAAGTAATGGAGCTAGAGAGAGTGCAAAGATGAGCAACCAAACTTAAAAGGGGAATGGAGCATCTTAGTTATGAGGAGAGGTTAGTAGAATTTAACTTATTTAGTCTTGAGAAAAGACGGCTTCGGGGGGACATGATTAATTTATATAAATATATAAATGGTCCCTACAAAAAGTATGGGGAAAAATTATTTCAAGTGAAGCCCCCTCAAAAGACAAGAGGACATTCCCTTCGACTAGAGAAAAAAGGATTCAATCTCCAGAGGAGAAGGGCGTTCTTCACTGTAAGAACTGTGAATCTGTGGAATAGCCGCCTGAGGAGCCGGTCACAGCAGGAACAGGTGAGGGTTTCAAGAAAGGCTTAGATACCTACCTGGAACTAAAGAATATTAATGCGTATGTAGCTATGTAAAATTTTGGACCCTGGCTGGTGGAGGCTCGGGGGTCAGAGATGGGGTCTCCACTGGAGCAGATTGGTTCTTGCCTTGTGTGTTTCCGGGCATTAACCAATGGGGAGTCTGGGCTTGAAATCCTTGTCTCCCTCCCTTCACCCACATTTTCCCCACTCTTGGTTGAACTTGATGGACACGTGTCTTTTGTCTGTTGTACTTTGTAACTATGAGAGATTGAACCGGTCTGCAGCTATACCGACCAGCGCTGAGAGCCAATCAGGATAGATAGAACAGGTCTGTAGCTATAGTGACCTGAGGAGCTGATGCAGCTTATACAAGAGGGGATATCTAGGAATGGACACATATTGCAAAGTGACTTGTTTTAGCAAGATCTTTAATATAAAAAGCAGTGATCCCTGTAGCGAGACAACCCCTTTACAATCACTTTCAGCTACTTGAGATGGTGCTCACCCCTTCATCAGCTAAAACCAAAAGTTATCTCCAGTAGAGCTTACAAGAAAGGGTGGCCCCAACGCTCTCCAGTATGCTCGGAAATTCCTTTCTCTTCTTGAAATTGTTGCTAACTATGAAGACCCCTTTCCAATGATCGGGGTCTTTAAGGTTCGTATAACTGTTCCATCCTTAGTTGAGATGGGAGTTAATCTTTTATAAGCTAAACCCAATGGTTAACGTCAGTGGAGCGCTTTTCAAAGGGTGACCATGCCTTGACCCATATTAATCATCTCTTTAATCATCATTTCTTGAAACTTTTAAATCACCAATAATATTTTAATTTTACAAATTAAGACCAGATACTGTTACACATTCTTTTCTTCTCTGTCATTGTTATTTTTTGATTGTAGATTTTTTAAATTCTGTTTTCTGTCTAGGATTATCGGGGCGGCCATCTTGCCTGAAGTTCTTTTAACAACAGTTATAGAGCTGCTTTACAGCAGTTTCATGGACATAGGAGCCTGTGAACAGGAGCAGACCCATTGACTTCTATAGGAGAGTGTTGTGTGCATACTCTGTGACCTGGGAAGAAGTCAATGTGCAGGGAGGGGGAGCTGTGACATCTCCTATTGTGAATGATGGAGCCTTCTATAGGAGAGTGTTGTGGGCATGCTCTGTGACCTGGGAAAAAATCAGTGTGCAGGGAGGAGGAGCTGTGACATCTCCTATTGTGACTGGTGAATCCTTCTATAGGAGAGTTTTGTGGGCATGCTCTGTGACCTGGGAAAAAATCAGTGTGCAGGGAGGGGGAGCTGTGACATCTCCTATTGTGACTGGTGGATCCTGAGTTATCTATACAGATTTCAGTGTAATCCTGCCACCTTTCAGTATAACTTAGCCTGTGCTGATAATGAAGAGACTGCTGAAAAGTTTTTTTTTTTTTTTGTTTTTTTTCAGAACAGGAAGTGTCAGACTATTATTGGGGCCTTGTGGCCAAAAAAAGGAAGAATCTTAGATTTAAAAAAAATATATACATATTAGCTGTTATATGACCAGAGATTTGCTAACTATGAAGACCCTCTTCCAATGACCTGGGGTCTTCGGTGTTGCTAAAACAATTCCATCCTTAATTGAGATGGTGGCCGCCCCTTCATTAGATAAAACCAATAGTTATCTGCAGAAGAGTTTTCGGTAAAGGGTGGCCATGACTTGACCCATTATTAATTGGGCAGGAAATTGCTTTTCTTAAAAGTTTTAAGAGCTTTAGGATGACCAAAGAGTGGATAACTAGGAAGACCCCTTTCCAATGATCAGGGGTCTTCAGGGTTGCTAAAACTATTCTATCCTTAATTGAGATGGTGGTCGCCCCTTCATTAGCTAAAACCAATAATTATCTCCAGTAGAGTTTTCAGTAAAGGGTGGCCATGACTTGGCCCATTAGAAAATTGCTTTTCTTTCCTTGCATATTTTAGGAGCTGTTATATGATATGTTATATGCTAACTATGAAGACCCTTTTCCAATGACCTGGAGTCTTCAGTGTTGACAAAACAATTCCATCCTTAATTGAGATGGTGGTCGCCCCTTCATTAGATAAAACCAACAGTTATCTCCAGAACAGTTTTCGGTAAAGGGTGGCCATGACTTGACCCATTAATTATTAGACAGGAAATTACTTTTCTTGAAAGTTTTAAGAGCTTTAGGATGTCCAAAGAGTGGATAACTAGAAAGACCCCTTTTCCAATGATCGGTGGTCTTCAAGGTTGCAAATACTGTTCCATCCCTATAAATCTTATTCAACAATTCCACTGTGAATCCATGGAATACAATTATGTTACATTTTGTATTTCTTTGCTCACCTATTCTGTAAACAACCCCAATTGCTTTTTGCTCTATGCTCAGACCCCTGTGGTGTCAAAAATTACAGCGCTGCTTAAGCATGAGCAGCTGTTGGCAAGAGAGCCATGAGTTGCATCGTTCTAGTAAAGTTGCCTTTATTTCATAGCTGATGTACTTTTCCTACCTGGCCTGCTAACTTCTAAACCGCTAAACCAATCTCCTCGTTCCTTGGCAGTTCTGCTCGGGCAGCTGGCTTTACACAATGGGATAACAGGCGATGGACAGCCCCAGCCAGCATCTCTCAAAGACATCAGGAGGAAATCAGGAGTTTGTTGGCTGGATCCTCACTTATTATGTTATTTGTTGTTTAATTAGCAGCCAGACAATACAGCTGCTAAGCTCACAGCCTCTTCCAAGAGATATTTAAAATCCCAAATCTGCATGGATCTTGAAAATGCCGCTTTTTGGCACTTGAAAACGTTTCAAGATGGATTTGGACGCACCGGCCAGCACGAATCCGCGCTACTTTAACATAAATTATGTGTCATTGAAAATTAAGCCAAAGCAAAGATCAATTCCAAGGTCTTAAAGAACATTCCCCTCCCGAAAAAAGCATGAAAAAGGATTTTCTTATAATACAAGCCCATGCATTATCCACTTCAAGTAATATGATGCTACAGATACCAGCTGCAAAGTTCTTGTATTTAAAAACCATAAAGTGCTGCTGAAAGTTGGTGAATCACTTAAAGTAAAGCAGAACACACAAAACCAGACAAGCACTGAATATGCAGATCCTGACACAAGTAAAGAGCAGTAAAGTACATATAATACAGGTAGAGAGCAGCACAGTCCATGCAGTACAGATAGAGAGCAGTGTAGTACATAAAATATAGGTAGAGAGCAGCACAGTCCATGACGTACAGGTTGAGAACAGTGCAAGACATACTACAGGTAGAGAGCAGTATAGTACATAAAGTAAAGCTATAGAGCAGTACAGTCCATATAGTAAAGGTAGAAAGCAGTGCAAAACATGTAGTACAGGCAAAGAGCAGTATAGTACATATAATACAGGTAGAGAGCAGCACAGTTACTGTAGTACAGGTAGAGAACAGTACAGTTAAGGATCAGTATACTACATATAGCACAGTTAGAGAGCAGTATAGTACATATAGTAAAGCTATAGAGCAGTACTGTCCATGAAGTACTGGTAGAGAGCAGTAAAGTCCATGTATTACAGGTAGAGAGCAGTAGAGTACATGTATTACACATAGAGAGCAGCGCAGTTCATGTAGTACAGGTAGAGAGCAATATATTACATGTAGTACAGGTAGAGAGAAGTACAGTACATGTATTACAGGTAGAGAGCAGTGCAGGGCATGTAGTACAGATACAGAGCAGTATAGTGCATATAATACAGGGAGAGAGCAGCACAGTCAATGTAGTACATTTAGAGAGCAGTACAGTCTGTGTAGTACAGGTATGGAGAAGTATAGTACATATAGCACAGGTAGAGAGCAGTATAGTACATATAGCACAGGTAGAGAGCAGCACAGTCAATGTAGTACAGGTATGGAGCAGTATAGTACCTATAGCACAGGTAGAGAGCAGTATAGTACATATAGTAAAGCTATAGAGCAGTACAGTCCATGTAGTATAATTAGAGAGCCGTACTGTGCATATAGTAAAGCTACAGAACAGTATAGTCCATGTAGCACAGGTAGAGAACAGTACAGTTAAGGATCAGTATACTACATATAGCACAGTTAGAGAGCAGTATAGTACATATAGTAAAGCTATAGAGCAGTACTGTCCATGTAGTACTGGTAGAGAGCAGTAAAGTCCATGTATTACAGGTAGAGTGCAGTAGAGTACATGTATTACAGGTAGAGAGCAGCAGAGTACATGTATTACAGGTAGAGAGCAGTAGAGTACATGTATTACAGGTAGAGAGCAGTAAAGTCCATGTATTACAGGTAGAGAGCAGCAGAGTACATGTATTATAGGTAGAGAGCAGTAGAGTACATGTATTACAGGTAGAGAGCAGTAGAGTCCATGTATTACAGGTAGAGAGAAGTATAGTCCATGTAGTAAAGGTAAAGAGCAGCAGAGTACATGTATTACAGGTAGAGAGCAGTAAAGTCCATGTATTACAGGTAGAGAGCAGTAAAGTCCATGTAGTAAAGGTAAAGAGCAGCAGAGTACATGTATTACAGGTAGAGAGCAGTAAAGTCCATGTATTACAGGTAGAGAGCAGCAGATTACATGTATTACAGGTAGAGAGCAGTAGAGTACATGTATTACAGGTAGAGAGCAGTAAAGTCCATGTATTACAGGTAGAGAGCAGCAGAGTACATGTATTACAGGTAGAGAGCAGTAGAGTACATGTATTACAGGTAGAGAGCAGTATAGTCCATGTATTACAGGTAGAGAGCAGTAAAGTCCATGTATTACAGGTAGAGAGCAGTAAGTTACATTTATTACAGTAAGAGCAGTAGAGTCCATGTATTACAGGTAGAGAGAAGTATAGTCATGTAGTACAGGTAGAGAGCAGCAGAGTACATGTAAGCAGAGATGGAGAGCAATACAGTTCATTTAGTACATGTAAAGGGCAGTTCAGTCAATGCTAAAACAGATAAAGACCAATAGTTATCTGCAGTAGAGTCTTCGGTAAAGGGCGGCCATGACTTGACCCATTATTAATTAGACAGGAAATTGCTTTTCTTGAAAGTTTTAAGAGCTTTAGGATGACCAAAGAGTGGATAACTAGGAAGACCCTCTTCCAATGACCTGGGGTCTTCAGGGTTGCTTAAACTATTCTATTCTTAATTGAGATGGTGGTCGCCCCTTCATTAGCTAAAACCAGTGGTTATCTCCAGTCCAGACTGCAGTAAATGCAGTACAGGTAGAGAGCAGTGCAGGACATATAGCACAGATAGAGAGCAGTGTAGTACATAAAATATAGGTAGAGAGCAGCACAGTCCATGACGTACAGGTTGAGAACAGTGCAAAACATACTACAGGTAGAGCGCAGTATAGTACATAAAGTAAAGCTATAGAGCAGTACAGTCCATATAGTAAAGGTAGAAAGCAGTGCAAAACATGTAGTACAGGCAAAGAGCAGTATAGTACATATAGTAAAGCCATAAAGCAGTACATGTATTACAGGCAAATACCTGTACAGTCCGTGTAGTAAAGGCAAATAGCAGGACAATGCATGTAGTACAGGTGTAGATCATTATAGTACATGTTTAACAGTGTCAGAATGAGGTGCCTGGGGCCACCAGTGGAGATGATTCTGGGACCCACCAGTGAAATTGATTCTGAGGTCCACCAGTGGAGTTGATTCTTGGAACCGACCAGTGGAGTTGGTTCCTGGGGCCACCAGTGGAGTTGGTTCCTGGGGCCACCAGTGGAGTTGATTCTTGGAACCAACCAGTGGAGTTGGTCCCTAGGGCCACCAGTGGAGTTGATTCTGGGGCCACCCAGTTGAGTTGATTCTGGGTCCCACCAGTGGAGTTGGTTCCTGGGGCCACCAATGGAGTTGATTCTGGTGCCACCCAGTTGAGTTGATTCTGGGGCCCACCAGTGGAGATGACTCTTGGGGCCCACTCGTGTAGATGATTCTTGGGGTCCACCAGGGGAGTTAATTCTTGGGGCCCACCAGTGGAGTTGATTCTTGGGGCCCGCCAGTGGAGTTGGTTCTTGGGGCCTCCAGTGGAGTTGATTCTCAGGGTCCACCAGTGGAGTTGATTCTGGGGCCCACCAGTGGAAATTATTCTGGGGCCCACCAGTGGAAATTATTCTGAGGCCCACCAGTGGAGATGATTCTCAGGGCCCACCAGTGGAGTTGACTCTTGGGACCCACTCGTGGAGTTGATTCTAGGGGCCCACCAATGGAGTTGATTCTTGGGGCCCACCAGTGGAGTTGATTCTTGGAGCCCACCAGTGGAGTTGGTTCTTGGGGCCACCAGTGTAGTTGATTCTGAGGCCCACCAGTGGAGATGATTCTGAGGCCCACCAGTGGAGATGATTCTCAGGGCCCACCAGCGGAGTTGACTCTTGGGGCCCACTCGTGGAGTTGATTCCCGGGGCCCACCAGTAGAGATGATTCTTGGAGTCCACCAGTGGAGATGATTCTTGGAGTCCACTAGTGCAGTTGTTTTTTGGGGCCACCAGTGGAGTTGATTCTGGGGCCCACCAGTGGAGATGATTCTTGAGGCTCACCAATGGAGTTGATTTCTGGGGCCCACTCGTAGAGTTGATACTTGGAGCCCACCAGTGGAGTTGATTCTTGGTGTCCACCAGTGGAGTTGTTACTTGGAGCCCACCAATGGAGCTGATTCTTGGGGCCCACCAGTAAAGTTTATTCTTTGAGCCCATCAATGGAGTTAATTCCTGGGGGCCCATTCTACAGCTACTGTATGTGATTGCACATGACTCTTGCACACTGCCTCTTTTTCTTTACTTTTTCTTCCTGAAAGGGGGCCACCATTTACAGGGACTCTCCGCGCTTTCCCTTACTCCCCTGTAGGCCAAGCCGGATTATGAGCAGAGGGCAGTATAGGACTTGTAATACACGTATAGAGCAGTACAGTTCATGTATTATAGGTAGTGAAGAGCACAGTCATGGAGTACAAGTAAAGAGCAGTGTAGTACATAGAGAGCAGTTAGATAGCAATACAATATATATTGTACAGATAAACAGTGATACAGTCCATGTAGAACAGGTTGAAAGCAGGACACTACTTGTGACATTAAGTTTGAAGCTGTTTTGTTAGGTATCAGGACCACATGTAGCCCATTGTTAAGTGAATATATTGTATCCTGGGCCCCCTATGGCTTGAGAGACCACTATATCACTGGATACTGTAAGATATGTAATAAGGGGCAAAGTTAAATATGGTGCTGGTCAGGTCCCCTAGTAGAAGCTTACAAACGGCAGTGAGCAGCTCTGTTGTCTTGGGCACTATTGGCTGGAATCCTTGTAGTACTAGGTTTACATCTGACCAGGGACATTTGCAGGAAGACTAAATGGGCCACATGTATGAAAACTGTTTAGGTCTAAAACTCACTTTTTTGCCCACAGTAATAGTAACCTATGGGCAAAAAAAAGTGAGTTTTAGACCAAAAAGTTTTGATACATGTGGCCCTCTGTGTTTGAACGGTTTTCTCCCACATACAAAAAACACATAGAAGAACATAAATTAGCAATCCTACAGGCGGTGATGCTGTAGGTGTCATCTACTGGAATACAATGTCTCTGACACACGGCCATGCTTACAGCTCAATAGCTGGACACAGAACTATTCCCAGTAGGAGACAGTAAAAGCCCCAGTGCTACCTGGGAAAAATGTAACAGGTGCAGTTCAGATGAGTGAATCAACTGCAGCTTGTAAAGAAAACTTGGCACCGTAGGGTAGAACTAGTTCACACCAGGCGTGAACTGGTAGTTATCCAATGTGCATGAGTTTACTGAACAGTTGTCCCCTTAGTGGATGGGTGTGTGAGCAATTGTTTATCATAATCTGCACCTGTAAATTTTCTCCCATGATGCACTGGGAACTTATTTTGCTCTCCTACTGGGAATGGCTCATTGTCCAACCATTGAGCTGTAAGTATGGTCTTTGTGTCTGTATTTTTAACTAAATAATGTAAATAATGTTTAGGGACTCGCAGAACAATGAGGACCCTTGACGTGGGCTATGAGCTTGTATACTTTGGACAAAAACTCAACTATTACCTAACGTTTGATATTTTTCCGATCTGTAGTTTTGTCCTGTAATACTGGGGCACAGAGGGTGTCGGTATTTTGTGTTAGACACTTGAAATGCGCTGGGCAGCCCTCTTAATAGCAAGGGCGTCATCAACTGGTTGTAAGCAGGCAAGGTGCACTACATGTAACCGTCTAACTGGCCCCTATATACGATATATATATATATATATATATATATATATATATATTATTATATATATATATATGCGAATTGTTACAACAGCAATCACCATCCTCATCGGGGATCTGGCATCTCAAATCGAGGGCCCTCACTGTTGGGAAACTACCACTTCTTATTTCCCACTAGTTATAGATTATATTAACAAATGATTGGTGGGAGTTGTGTTTCCCAAAGTTGTGGAGGGCCGCAAGTTTGAGGATGTCCTGTCATGTATAGTAGGTGTTGGAGTGGTTGTTACCAACCTGTTTTTAGTTTTGCATTTGTGCAATCTTCCTTTGCCTAGAGATTGTGCTTTTCCTGCTTACTTTTGTTATACTGTGTCCTTTCCAGGGATTCAATAAGTACGTATAGTCTAAATTCATCTCCCCCCCCATCATGGATAACAGGTGTGTGAGTGGTTGTTGGCATCCTTTTTTTTTTTCTTTTGCATATGTGCAATTTTCTCTGTGTTGAATTGTGGATTTTATGCTTACTGGTGTGAACTGGTTCTTATCCAGTGTTCAGTAATGCACTAGCTAATTACATCTCCCCCCCCCCCTCCAGGGATAGCAGGCGTGTGTGTTGTGGTGTAGCAGTATTGGTGGATTGCAGCTTTTCTACATACTGGTTTGGACTGGTGCTTATCCAATGTGCAGCAATGTAGTACGCAATCACCGCCTCATGCATGGTAGGTGTGTTAGTGGTTGTTTATCACTATTTTTGCATTTGTGCAGTCCCTCCTTATATAATATTGTAGTTTTTCTAGATTCTAGTTTGAACTGTTACTTATCTAATGTGCAGTTTTTTACTGAGCAGCAGCTCCGTTAATGGATTGTGGTGTGCACAGCTGTTATATTTCTCCAAAATAGCGCTAGGGCTTATATTGGCTCCAACTGGGAACAGTTCATTGTCCAGTCATTGAGCAGTAAGTATGGCCTTGTCTGTGTTTTTAAGTTTGTAAGTAAATAATGTCCCATTTTTCTTTTTTCTGGGAAACTACATTGTCTCTCAACATCACTGTGACGTTGAGTAGTAGACATACTTGCTGCAATCATCATCATCATTGAGGATGTTCCCAGAGGAGTTTCACAAACATCTTTTGTAGGGGTTGAGCTGGAGGAGCTATTTGTCGTGACTCAAACCTCAAATTTAGACAGATTGAAAAAAAAAAAAGCTTAAACAGAAAAGTAAAAAATAAAAATAAAAAAAATCTTCCCATGAAAACCTCTCACGGCTCCTACAGCTTCTACAGTTTGTGCTGTTTTATTATGTTTACTCTTTTTGGCAACATTGTTTAAGAAGCTTCATGTCTGTTCCTGGGTCCTCGCCTCTCACAATGTTTCAAGTTTAAGACCGAAGTGATGTATATTCCGACATAACGGCGCCGTGTACAGTGCTAATGACCTGTGTTCGTCCTAGTGTGCTGTTTGCAGCTGTATTCACCTCCATATCAAGTACAATACAGACAGTAAAACAAGCCGCAGTATATAATTTATTTCCTTCATTATATAAAAATTTGCCTTTGACAATGAACTGCTTCAGTTTAGGTCTTTGGTGAATTAAAACTGCTACTTATCTGTATGGCTGTGCATGAGACGTGCCTGGTAAAGCATACAAATGTGTCACTAAATGCAAACAAAAGCAAATTAGTGCCAATGAAGAGATAGTTTGTGGCCAGAAAAAACAGATATTGCTCAAGATAAGCTACATGGGGTAAATTGGCATTCATACACGGAGTTGGCATTCATAAACCAACTTGACGTTTTCTGCAATGCTAGAGAAAAGATCATACACATATCTTGGACTAATTGGGAGATGGCCAAGTCAATCTATGCATTTGGCCAATAGGCATAGACTGAAGACGGGGGGGGGGGGGGGGCAAATACTGAGATTCAAACTAACGGGCTCCCATTATACTTTCTGTAACCCTTGGACCAATTCCTAACCCTAATTGCTTGCCAACAGTGAAGCTCCTCTTTAGAAGTGGTATTCTACCATGTGAGAAGTTCTCCAGAGGAGTTGCCCTAATTCCTCTATACTTGTCTGGGTTCGTGAGGAATGGGTTGAGTAAGGGCTAATGCCCAGAAAGTGCTAATGCCCAAAAAAGTGGGCCCCATTGCAGGTAACAGAGCGCTCATTTCTATAGATAAACATAATTACCAGTTAAGAAGCAACATTTTTAGCAGATTATTTCATCCAGTTCATGACCCGCAAAAGCTGCCCCTGACAACTGTAATTCTGGGGTGCAAGTATCGAAGAACAACGAATGTTCAGCTGCAAAGTGGAGGACACAAAAAGCCAACAAAGAGAGTCGCTGTGTGTACAGGGGGAAAGGCACATCCTTGTTTTCAACATTCAATGACTGTGATGTAAGCCGCTCACTAAAGGTGGATTGTGGATTGGGCTACCACAGTCAAGCAGCTACACGATAGATAGATAGATAGATAGATAGATAGATAGATAGATAGATAGATAGATAGATAGATAGATAGATATGGGATAGATAGATAGATAGATAGATTGAGATAGGATATGTTTGATAGATAAGATAGTGGGATAGATAGATGTAGATATGAGATAGATAGATAGATCGAATTAGTGATAGGATAGATATGAGATGATTGTGATGGGATAGCTAGATACGATAGATATGAGATAGATAGATAGATAGATAGATAGACAGTTAGATAGATAGATAGATAGCCAGAGAGAGATTAGATAGATAGATAGATAGATAGACCGAGAGAGATGAGATAGATAGATAGAAAAAAGAAGAAAAAACAGGAGGGGCGCACCAATAGGTGTAGAAACCTTCGAAAGAAATATTAAAATAGTAAATAATAGGGCTCACCATATTGTTTTAGAGATAAAATGTTGATGGTGCTATTTGTATACACATTAGCCTGAGACGCCGATCTTTTGCTGAGTGCGCCGGGTCCACTACTTTCCTCCACAGGGATATCCACCGTAGATAGATAGATAGATAGATAGATAGATAGATAGATAGATAGATAGATATATAGATATGAGATAGGTAGAGAGAGATGGATAGATAGATATGAGATAGATAGATAGATAGATAGATAGATAGATAGGTAGAGTTAGTTAGTTAGTTAGATAGATAGATAGATAGATAGATATGAGATAGATAGATAGATAGATAGATAGTAGATATAAGATAGCATAGATGTAGATAGATATGAGATAGGATAGATAGATAGATATGAGAGAGTTAGATAGATATGCTATTGAGAGAGATAATAGATCAGATAGATAGATAGATTGAGAGTATAGATAGAAGATAGATAGATAGATACTGAGATAGAAGATAGAGAGATAGATAGGATATGAGATAGATATATAGATACATAGATATATGAGATAGATAGATATGAGATAGATATAGATAGATAGATAGATAGATAGATAGATAGATAGATAGATAGATAGATAGATAGAATTATGTGATAGATAGATAGATAGATAGATAGATAGATAGACTAGATAGATAGATAGAATAGATATGGGATAAGTTAGATAGATAGATAGATTGATAGAAAGTATTAGATATGGATAGATAGATAGATATGGGATAGATAGACAGGACAACAATCTCTAAAAATTCCTTTATAAGAGATAGAGGCTGCTTTGTTCTTCTATCTGTCGTTCTGCAAGGGAAGAATTTGATCCTCATTATTATTCTGTAAACTGTCAAAAAAAAATTGTGAATGGAATAATCTTTTAAATTTTTTATCATTTTTCAAATAGCTTATGAAGATTATGTTGTCTTAAGTCCATCAGGATCAGATAACTAACAAAGATGAATTGGGGATTAATCTTCAATTACTCTTCAGATTGCTGTTGTGCGACTTGTCATGAATTTCTATCAGATATGAGGAGTGTGGAGCAGGAGGCCAGTGCATGTGCTTAGCATGTTCATCAGATAAAGGGGGGATTGAATAGTGTAGAGGCGGATGAGTGCGGTGTGCTGCACACGAGGGCCTGCGCTGTGGAGGAAGCTGCGGGGGCGCTCTTATTGAAGCATATGGGCCGCATAGAGGGGATGACCTCTGCTGGTCTCTATTGTGTTAATCAGAGCTGAGAGCTTCAGGAAAGTCGGATCCCTCTGTGGAGGACTTAGCGTGACTATGATACATGATAATAGAGTGTAATGGAGCTGAATCTTACCTTCCACCAATATCGAGGGCTTTGATGTAAGTGTCTCAGGCTGGAGCCTTGATCTCCTGGTCTCCTCCTCAGCCCACAGGCTTGAGTAATTAGTGGCATTGCTTCCTAGACACCCATTCCTCCTACTTTTAGCTTTAAAGGGTTTGACCCATCTCACCAGGTCCATTGCTGAATCTTGAGGTCTTCTGATATCCAGTCATTTTAATGTCAGTATTTTAGACTTACGTCTTGATCTCTTGGTCTCCTTCTCAGCCTACAAGCTTTTGAAATTAGCATGGCAGGCTTCCTAGACATCCGCCTCTGCTCCCTTAAAGGGGTTGTTCCAAGTCCAACCGCCACACTTGGCTGCAATGGAAGGCGCCTTTAAAAGGAGCGAGTGACACAGATCTGTGTGTGACAGCCCATCCACCATCGGACCTGCCAACTCTAATTGTTAAAGGGGCTTTCTCACTACAATGATTGGCTTTTAACATGTCGGGGAAGATATTTTAAGCCTTTTTCTAAATACATTGCTTTGTTGATTTTTCTTTAATCAGGAGATTTAAAAAAAAAATGTATCTACTCTTAGAGCAGACTAGTTTCTGGTTACTATGGCCTCTCCCTGCTCTCTCTTATCTCTCATAGCTCTAAGCTGCCGTCAGTCATTCACTCCAACCATTGTGAATCACCTCCTGCAGAGCCTTATCTCTAGTAACAGACTTTGAAAGCTGCTCCTTTAGCTAAGTAAACACTCTTTAGAGCCCTGCATCCTGAGTAAATTTCTTGCACTTGTTGTCAGAGTAAGGCTATGTTCACACGGCGTAATTGCGGGGCGTAATTCCGCCCCGCAATTACGACGTGATGGACGGATGTGGGCTTGGGAGCGGGGAGGGAGCGGGGGGCCGGCACCTCGCCGGCCCATAGACAGTTCATTGCTCTCGGCGCGTATTACGCCGCTAGGAAAGTGACATGACAATTATTCCCCGCGGCGTATTCGTACGATGCAGGGAAGGAGACGTAATCATAGTTCATCTCTATGTGAAACTGTGCATTTAACGTAGTTACTGGACGATTCAGACCGTATTGGCGCACTTCGGCTGTGTAATTACTGACCCTGAATTAGAAGTCCCAGACTTAAGTCGGTCCGTGAAGACTTGGCCTAAGGCTCTGTCTACACGGCACAGAAAAAAAGTTCGTTTTTTTCAGCGCGTTTTCGTTTGTCTAAAAAACGCTGGGAAAAGGACTGTAATTTCATCTCCATAGACTCTATTTGTAACCCTCCCGCTGTTTGCACTGAGCTTCTTTTTTCTGCTACGTTTTTTTTTACTGCTGTCTTTTGCAACATGTCTAAAAAAACGCCAGAGCCGGGCAAGGAAAATTTACTACAGGAGTCTATGGAAAGCGCGACGTCTTGTTTTGGCGCGCTTTCTCAATGAAAAACCCTCCCAGGAGGACCCAAGTCCCTACCTTATAGTGGGTATGTAAAACTCAAGGTTAATCCTTATCAAATCTACATAAAAAGTGTACTGATGTGTCCTTTTTTGTTACCTTTTGTAATAATAATGATCTATGCTTTGGGTCGCTAAACTATTTTTGCGCAATTCATATTTTTTTCGCTAAAAATAAGGTTTTTCAACAGATTTTGGCAACAGAATCAGTTTTTTTACAGATTTTGATGCTAAAATCCTTTCTTAAACTATTCTTCGGCGCTAATATAGTTATCTCGCTTCTGACGCAGAAATACTTTTTTTTACGGATTTTGGAGCAAGAATCCGTTTTTTTACGTTTTTGGGCAATAAATAATAATTTTTTTAAAGATTTTGCCGCAAATAACGGTTATCTCGCTTCTGCGGTCAAAATACGTTTTTTTTACGGGATTTTGGCGCAAAGAATCCGTTTTTTTTCACGTTTTTTTGGCCACCTAAATAATTTTTTTTTTACAGATTTTGGCCTAATAACGTTTATCTCGCTTCTGACGCTAAAATACGTTTTTTAGGATTTTGGAGCAAGAATACGTTTTTTAGTTTTTTGGCACTTAAAATAATTTTTTTTTAAAGATTTTGCAGCTAATAATGTTATCTCGCTTCTGGACGCCAAAATACGTTTTTTTTACGGATTTTGGCGCCAAGAATCCGTTTTTTACGTTTTTTGGCACTAAAATAATTTTTTTTACAGATTTGGCGCTAATACGTCTATCTAGCTTTGACGGCCAAAAAATACGTTTTTTTTAAGATTTTGTGAGCAAGAATCCGTTTTTACGTTTTTTAAGCACTAAAATATATTTTTTTACGATTTTGGCGCTAATTAGTTATGTATTAATTATTTTATTATTATTATTATGTATTTATTATTTATCTTTAAAGCGCCATTGATTCCAGGGCGCTGTACATTCGAAGGGGGTTACATACATCTACAATACAGTCAAACGAGAGTACAGTGATATGGATAATGACCATTGGCACGACAAGAGGGAGAGAGGACCCTACCCGCGAGGGCTTACAATTACAAGGTGGGAGGAAAGAAAGGAGGGAGGGCAGGACATGTCTGTGGAGGACGAGTAGTGACAAGTTTAAGTGAGGTTATAGGCAAGCTGAAGAAATGGGTTTTCAGGTTGCTTTGAAGTGGTGATGAAAGTGGAGGAGAAGTTGATGTGTTGGGCAGTGAGTTCCTAGAGGTGGGTGAAGGCAAAGGGAGAAGTCTTGGTGACGGTTTGTGTGGGAGCGATAAGGGCGAGAGCAGTGGAGAAAGGTCCTGTGAGGAGTGGAGATGTGCATGGGGGGAGATATTTGGGAAATTAGGGCAGAGATGTATGGAGGGGGAGGTCAATGGACGAGCTGTAGGTCATGGTTAGTAGCTTAAATGAATTCGCTGGGCCGATGGGTAGCCAGTGAAGGGATTGACAGAGGGGAGGAGGCAGAGGAGTAGCGAGGGGAGGTGGATAAGACGGGGCAGCAGAGTTAAGGATGGATTGGAGGGCCCCCCCCCGCCCCCCCCCCCCGACGGAGGGTGCTAGCTGTGCGGGAGGCCACTGAGAGGATGTTGCAGTAGTCTACGGCGGGAAGATGAACAAGGGCATGGACCAGCATTTTTGTAGTGTCATAGCGAGGAAAATGACTGCGGATGAAAGAGATGTTGTTCAGGTGGAGGCGTGGCTAGCAGAGGTGAGGGTTTGGATGTGCGGTTTGAAGATAAAGCAGAGTCTAGGATTACCCCAAGACAGCGGATACTTGTTGGACGGTGAGGTGTGTAGAGCCGTTGACTGTAATAGAGAGAATCAGGGGCAGGGGTAGAGTTGGACGGTGGAAAGATAATGAGTTCTATTTATCTCCACATTTAGTTTTAGGTGATGAGAAGAAGGTGAAATGAAGGACAGACAGTTCAGTGATCCGGGAGAGTAGAGAAGTGGACATCTGGGCGGAGTTGGTAGAAGTTGGGTTTAATCAGCATACCGGTGGTAATGCAATGCGTGTGAGGCTATGAGACTGAACGAGGCAAGGGTGTAAAGAGAGAAGGAGGGTAAAGGATCCCAGGACTGACCTTGGGGACACCATAACAGAGAGAGGCCCGGGGGGGAGGAGGTGGAGCAAGAATGAGAGACGCTTGAAAGTTCCGATCAGTGAGGTACGAGGAGATCCAGGAAAGAGCCAAGTCCGTGATGCCGAGGGGATGGAGAGGATTTGTAGCAGGAGGGAATGCGTCGACAGTGGTCAAACGGCAGGAGGACAGGTCAAGAGGAGGAGCCAGAGTAATGGAGAAGGCAGGGACAGGTCTAAGTGGGATGGAGCACAGAGTAGTGGAGAAGGCAGAGGACAGGTCCTAAGAGGAGGAGCACAGAGTAATGGAGAAGGCAGACGGACAGGTCTAAGAGGAGGAGCGCATAGTAGTGGAGACGGCAGAGGACAGGGCTAGGGGAGGAGCAAAAGAGTTTAAGGGGGGAAGGGGAGAGGACAGGTCCCAAAAGGGAAAGGGGCAAAAGAGTAATGGAGGAAGGGAGAGGGACAGGTCTAAGAGGGGGAGCACCCCGGGAAAAAAAGAAGGCAGAGGACAGGGCTAGGGGGAGGGGGCACAGAGTAATGGAGAAGGCCGAGGACAGGTCAAAAAGGGGGGAGCACGAGGGAATGGAGAAGGCGGAGGACAGGTTTAAAAGGAGGAGCACAGAGTATGGGGAAGGCAGAGGAAAGGTTTAAGGGGAGGGAAACCCAGAGTAGTGGAGAAGGCAGGGGGACAGTCTAGGAGGGAAGCACCCGAGGGAGTGGGGGAAGGGAGAGGGCAGGTCCCAAAGAGGAAAAAGGAAAGAGTAATGGGAAGGCAGAGGAAGGCCCAAGAGGAGGGGGCACAGAAGGGAGTGGGGAAGGCAGAGGACAGGGCTAAGAGGAGGGCACAGATAGTGGGAAGGCAGAGTACAGGTCTAAGAGGAGGAGACAGAGGGAGAGGGAGAGGGGAGAGGACAGGTCTCGGGGGAGGGGCACAGAGTAAGGGGGAAGGCAGAGGAAAGGTCTAAGGGGGGGGGGGGAGCCCCAGAGTAATGGAGGGGGCAGAGGACAGGTTAAAAGAGGAGGAGCACAGGAAATAATTTGGGGGAAGGCAGAAAGGGCCCGGTCTAAAAGGAGGAGCACAGAGTAAGGAGAAGGGAAAAGGACAGGCTAAGAGGAGGAGCACAGAAGTAAATGGCATGAGGTTTAGCAGTTACTAGATTAATTTTGGGACTTTGGTTAGGGGGGTTTCGGTTGAGTGGTTTTGGGGCGAAAAAACCGATTTTAGTGGGGCAAAAAGAAGTTGGAGGAGAGGAGGGGGGGACCGCTGAAGAAAGGGCGTGCTGCTCGGGAGTTTTTGGGAAACAAAAAGGGAGCAGTGAGATGGGGGGATAGTTGGACAGAGAGGGGGGGTCCAAAGGGGTTTTTTTTTTTTAGGATTGGAGTGAAAAGTATTAATAACGTTTTCTCCCCCTTCTGACGCTAAAAACTTTTTTTTGGGGTTTTGGCGCAAAAATCAGTTTTTTCACGTTTTTTGGCCCCAAAAATTTTTTTTCTTACAGGGTTTTTTGGGGCTAAAAACGTTATCTCGCCCTTTTTGACGCTAAATTAACTTTTACGGGTTTTTGGCCCCAAGAAAACCCTTTTTTCACGTTTTTTGGCACTAAAATAATTTTTTTTTTTACAGATTTTGGCGTAATACCGTTAACCCCGCTTCTTTACGCAAAAATCGTTTTTTTTTTTCGGATTTTTTGGGGCAAGAATCCGTTTTTTCACTTTTTTTTGGGACTAAAATATTTTTTTTTAAAAATTTTGGCGCTAAAAACGTTTTTCTCGCTTTGACGCTAAAATAGTTTTTTTTAGGGTTTTGGAGCAAGAATCCCTTTTTTTTTTTTTTGGCACTAAAATAAATTTTTTTTTACAGATTTTGCCCCTAATAAAGTTTACCACTTCTGAAAGCAAAAAAAAAGGTTTTTTTTTGTTAAATTTTTGGGGCCCAAAAATCCGTTTTTTTCACGTTTTTTGGCAAATAAAAAAAATTTTTTTTTCAGATTTTGGGGCCCAATAACCCTTTTCTCCTTTTGACGCTAAAAAAACGTTTTTTTTAAAGGAATTTTTTCGCAAGAAAACCGTTTTTTCACGTTTTTTTTTTACTAAAAAATTTTTTTTTTTCAGATTTTGGCGCTAAAAAACGTTATCTTTGCTTCTGACGCTAAAATACGTTTTTTTTCGGATTTTGGAGCAAGAATCCGTTTTTTTCGGGGTTTTTTGGGACTAAAATTTTTTTTTTTACAATTTTTGCCCCAAATAAAGTTTTTTTCTCACTTCGACGCTAAAAAAACGTTTTTTTTTAGTTTTTTGGCGCAAGAATCCGTTTTTTTACGTTTTTTGGCACTAAAAAAAATTTTTTTTTTCCCGATTTTTTCCGCTAATTAAAAGTTTTCTCGCTTTTTGAAATAAAAAACCCCTTTTTTTTTCGGATTTTGGAGGAAAAAAATCCGTTTTTTACGTTTTTTTGGGACTAAAATAAAAATTTTTTTTACAGAAATTTTTCCGCTAATAACGTTATCTCGCTTCTGACACCAAAAATAAAGTTTTTATTTAAAGGATTTTGGGCCCCAAGAATCCGTTTTTTACGTTTTTTTGGAACTAAAATAAAATTTTTTTTTCAATTTTTGCCGTTTAAAAACGTTAAACTAGCTCTGGGCGCCAAAAAAAAAAAAAAACCGTTTTTTCAGATTTTTTGGGGCAAAAAATCCGTTTTTTACTTTTTTGCACCCAAAAGAATTTTTTTTACAGGGTTTTGGCACTAATAACTTTTCTCCCCTTTTTGACGCCCAAAAAAACGTTTTTTTTACGGAAATTTTTTTCGCAAGAACCGTTTTTTATACTTTTTTTTGGCAAATAAAAATTTTTTTTTACAGATTTTTTGGGACCCAAATTTTTATTTTTTAATTTTTTATTTTTTATTAAATTTTTATTATTTTTTAATTTTTATTTTTATTATTTATTTTTAAAACGCCAAATTTATTCCCGGGGCCTGTAATTTCGAGGGGGGTTTCATACATTACATAAGTCAAACGGGTACAGTGATAAGGGAAAAATGACAATTGGCACGACCCGAGGGAGAAGGGGCCCTACCCCCGAGGGGGTTTCAATCTACAAGGAGGGGGAAAAAACAGGGGTGAGGGGCAACATGTTGTGGAAAGGGAATTTTGGACAATTTTTTGTGAAAGGGTTTTAGGGAAGCCTGAAAAAATGGGTTTTTTAGGTTGCTTTTTTAAGTGGGAAAGTGGAGGAGAGTCTGGGGTTTTGGGGCAGTGGGGTTCCCCGAGTGTGGGGGCGGCACGGGAGAATCTTGGGAGACGGTTTTTTGAAAAGGAAACTGATAAGGGGGGAGCAGAAAGGGGAAGGGCCCCTTTTAGGGGGCGGAGAGTGGGGGGGGGGGAGATATTTGGAAAAATTTGGGCAAAGATGTATGGAGGGGAGAAAGGGCCAAAGGAGAAACCTTGTAGGTCATGGGTTTTTTTGTTTAAAAGAATTCGCTGGGCAATGGGAAAGCCAGGTGAAGGGATTGGCAGAAGGGAGAGGGAGAGGAGTAGCGAGGGGAGAGGGGGATTTAAAACGGGCAGCAGAGTTAAAGGGTGGATTGGAGGGGAGTGGGGTGCTAGCTGGGAGGCCACTGAAAAAGGGATTTTTGCAGTAGTCTAGGTGGGGAAATTGAAAAGGGGCTTTGGGCCCAGCATTTTTGTAGTGCAAAAGCGGGGGGAAATGAGCGGAGGGGCGAAGAGTTTTTCAGGGGGAAAAAAAGGCGGCAGCAGGGGGTGAGGGTTTGGATGTGTGGTTTGAAGGATAGACGGGGGAGGGATTACCCCAAGGCAGGGGACTTGGGGGACCGGTGAGGGTAGAGCCTTTGACGTAATAGAGAGATCAGGGGAAAGGGTAGAGTTGGAGGGTTTGGAAAGATGATGAGTTCTGTTTTCTCCACATTTAGTTTTAGGGCGGATGAGAAGAAGGGGGAAAAAGGAGGCGCCCATTTCGGGTTTTTACCGGGAGAGTAAGAGGTGACATCTGGGCTGGAGATGTAAAAGTTGGGTATTATCGGCATACAGGGGGAAAAAGAAAGCCATGTGAGGGCATGAGCTGACCGAGGCCAAGGGGTGTAGATAGAGAAGAAATGGGGGACCCCGGACTTTAAAATTTGGGGGGCACCCCCAGAGATAGGCCGGGGGGGAGGGGGAAAAAGCAAGAATGAAGGGGCGTGAAAGTCCCCATCAGTGAGGGTTCGAGGGGATCCCGGAAAAAACCAAGTCCGTGATGGGCCGGGGGGAGGAGAGGATTTGTTAAAAGGAGGGAAAGGCGAAAGTGTCAAAGGCAGAGGGCAGGTCTTAAAAGGAGGGCCCAAAAGTAGTGGAGAAGGCAGGGACAGGCTAAGAGGAGAAGCCAGAGTTTAAAGGGGAAGGCAGAGGGGCAGGTTTTAAAAAAGGAGGAGCACGGGTTTAATTGGGGAAGGCAGAGGGCAGGTCTAAGAGGGGAGCCGGGGTAGTGGCGTGGGTTTAGCAGTTACTAGGTCGTTGGTGACCTTGGTTAGGGCAGTTTCGTGGAGTGGTTGGGGGCGGAAACCCGATTTAGTGGGTCGAAAAAGAGTTGGAGGGGAGGTGGGAGGACAGCTGAAAATTTGACGTGCTGGGCCGGGGGTTTGGAAGCAAAGGGAGCAGTGAGAAAGGGCGATAGTTGGACCGGGGGAAGAGGGGTCAAGGGTTGTTTTTTTAGGGTTTTGGGGTGATAGTAGTTAAAAACGTTAAACCCCACTTTTGACGGGTAAAAAAAACCCTTTTTTTAAAACGGAATTTTTTGGGGCAAGAAACAGTTTTTCACGTTTTTTTTGGGCCCAAAATAATTTTTTTTTTACAGATTTTGGCCTAATAAAGTTATCTCGCTTCTGGCGCTAAAAACTTTTTTTTACGGGATTTTGGCGCAAGAATCCCTTTTTTTACGTTTTTTGGCACTAAAAAAAATTTTTTTTTTTACAGATTTTGGGGCTAATAAAAGTTATCCGTTTGACGCTAAAAATACGTTTTTTTTTTTCGGATTTTGCGCAAAAAAATCCGTTTTTTCCCCGTTTTTTGGCACAAAAAATTTTTTTTTTTTAAAAATTTTTGGGGTTAACGTTATCCCCGCTTGACCAAAATACGTTTTTTTACGGATTTTGGAGCCCGATCCGTTTTTTTTCGTTTTTTTTTGGGACTAAAAAAATTTTTTTTTTTCAGATTTGCCGCTAATAACTTATATCTCACTTCTGAGGCTAAAATACGGTTTTTTTTTTTGTATTTTTGGGGCCAAAAATTTCCCTTTTTTCACGTTTTTTGGGCCCAAAAAAAATTTTTTTTTACAGATTTTGGCGCTAATTAAAGTTATCTCGCTTCCCACCAAAATACCCTTTTTTTTTTCGGATTTTTTGGGGCCCAAAAATCCATTTTTTTACGTTTTTTGGCACTAAAATAATTTTTTTTTTAAAACTTTTGGGGCTAACAACGTTATCTAGCTTCTGACGCCAAAAATCCGTTTTTTTTCGGAAATTTTTCCCGCAAGAATTTGTTTTTCATTTTTTTTGCACTAAAAAGAATTTTTTTTTCAGTTTTTTGGGACTAAAACTTTATCTCTCTTCTGACCAAAAAAACAGTTTTTTTACGGATTTTTGGTGCCAAAAAATCAGTTTTCTTACAATTTTTTTCACTAAAAAAATTTTTTTTTTCAGATTTTGGTACTAATAACGTTATCTCGCTTCTGACGCCAAAAAAAACGTTTTTTTTTTTAAAGGATTTGGGGCAAGAATCCCTTTTTTCAGTTTTTTTTGGGACTAAAAAAAATTTTTTTTTACAGATTTTGCCGCTAATAACATTAACTCGCTTCTGAAAGCTAAAATAAGGGTTTTTTTGGGTTTTGGCGCAAGAAATTCCGTTTTTTCACGTTTTTTGGCAAATAAAAAAATTTTTTTTTTTTCAGATTTTTTGGGGCTAATAACGTTATCTCCCCTTCTGACGCCAAAAAAACCCTTTTCTTTTCGGATTTTGGCGCAATAATCCCGTTTTTTTTGTTTTTTTAGCCTAAAAAAATTTTTTTTTAAAAGATTTTCCCCTAATAAATTTATCTCGCTTCTGACGCTAAAAAACTTTTTTTTATGGATTTTTTCGCAAGAAAACTGTTTTTTTACGTTTTTTGGGAAAAATAAATTTTTTTTTTTTGATTTTGGCGCTTAAAAATTACCTCGCTTTGACCCTAAAATAGTTTTTTTATGAATTTTGGAGCAATTTAAACCTTTTTTAAGGGTTTTTTTGCACTAAAAGAATTGTTTTTTACGATTTTTGGGGCTAATAAAGTTATATTTGCTTTGACGGCAAAAATCCGTTTTTTTAAAGGGTTTTTTGGGCAAGAAACCTTTTTTTCCCCCTTTTTTGGGGGCTAAAAGAATTTTTTTTCGATTTTGGCGCTAATAAAGTATCTCGCTTCCCGAAAGCCAAAAAAACCGTTTTTTACGGATTTTGCCGCAATTTAAAAAAGAATTTTTTTTTTTTTTTTTAGCACTAAAATAATTTTTTTTTTTAGCTTTTGGCACTAACAACGTTTATCTCGCCCTGACCGGGAAAAATTTAAATTTTTTTAAGGATTTTGGGGGCCCAATTCCCTTTTTTAAAGTTTTTTGGCACTAAAATAATTTTTTTTTTTAAAAGATTTTGGCGCAATAAAGTGGGTTAGCTTTTGACACCAAAAAAAAGTTTTTTTTTTCGGGGTTTTGCGCCAAGATCAATATCTTTAAAAAATTTTTGGGCTAATAAAGTATCTCGTTCTGACACTAAAAATTTTTTTTTTTACGGGGAATTTTTCGCAATAATTTCGTTTTTTGAGAATTTTGCCGCTAAATCCTTTTCTTTTTTCAGGGTTTTTAAAGCCAATACAGTTATCTTGCTTTATGCAAAGATAATGGGGGGTTTTTGTGGGTTTTTGGGGGCAAAAATTGGTGGGAAATGCAATAAAGCAGTAGCATGCAAGGGGAGCATCACCAAAGGGGCAATGGGCCACAATGGCTACAGTGGGTCTAAAAAAAGGGAAAATACTTTAAAATTTAACTTCCCCCCTGTAGGGATTAGTTTTCCCTTTCCAAAGGTTTAATTTGGGGCATAATTTAAAAAGCAGAGCAAAGACGCTCCAAAAAACGAAAAAAAGCTCCAAAAAAAAGGAAAGTTTTCCAGCTGCTTTTTTACAGGCAGTGGACAGAAAAACTCATTTCATGAACGTTTTTTGTTTATTCGTTTTTAGGGGCCCTTTTTTTTTCCCCTTTCAGTGTAGACATAGCCTAACAGGAATAGCTTGGAACAGCAGAAGGCCCGATGATCAAAACACTGCTATAGAATCCCCTCACGCCGAGCAGGAAAGGGACGAGTCTTTAAAACTGTAGGGCCAAACCCCCAGCCTATCAGAAAGTGTGATTCTTTTGGGGGTGCCTGCTTTTGTTTCAGTGAAGGGTGCCTGCTTCTGTACTGCGGTGACCCTGATTTT
>JAODAL010012978.1:0-93176 GCA_025379985.1 Phyllomedusa bahiana
GTTCTCTATGAGAATGTGGTTTTACCGTAATGACTGGGACGGATTCCAGCCATACTGCAGCGCAAATACGGCACGCAGTATGGCTGGAATCAGTAACAGAATAAGCCGTTTGAATGGCCCCTAATTGTATCATACTCATGCTGAGTAAAACTAGCATGTCATTTATACCGCAAGGTGACTGCTGTAAAAAAATAAACATATAAAATACTACCAGGATTGCTGTATTTTGTTCAAAACGCCTCAAAAAACCTTAATTTTTATGATCAAAGCATCATTATGCACCCCAGAATGGAAATAATAAAAACATAAACTCATCCTGCAAAAAACAAGCCCATAATCAGCTGCGTATACAGAAAAATAAAATAAATGCATTTCTATTGTGTAAAAGTAATCATACATAAAAAAAACTATATAAAATTTATATCATTGTAATTGTACCAACTCGCATAGTAAAGTTATCATGTCATTTATGCCACATGGCAAACGCTGTAAAAATGAAGCCCATAAAACAATGGCCAAATTGTGTTGTTTTCCCCCCATTTTCATTGCCCAATGCTAAAAAACCAGTAGAACCTCTGTGTGCCCAAATTGCACAATACACACCTAGATGAGATCCATGAGGGGTGTTCAAAAATCAAAAATGGGGTGACTTCATGGAAGGTTTCACCTGTCCTGGTACTTTGGGGCTTTGTAAATGCGACATGGCACCCACCAAAATATACGTTCCAAAAGCCAAATAGCGCTCCCTCCCTTTTATGCCCTGCCATGTGCCCAAATAGCAGTTTACACCCTTTTATAGGGTACTGCCGAACTTGGAATAAATTGCGTAACACAATTTGAAGTGCTTTTTTTCCAGGATTCCTTGTAAACATTCAGCTAAAATTGCAGATCGTTGGGAAAAAAAAAATTTTCTTCATTTTCACAGCCTAACACTAAAAAAAAATTTGTGAAACACCTGTGGGGCCGATATACTCACTAGACCCTTGGACATAAGGGGTATTTATTAAGTTTTAGCACTTTAGGGTGTCCGCAAACCTGAAATGATGCCTGAAGAAAATCATAATGAAAATGAGACCCCAAAATCCAGTAGGTCCTCCTCCTATTCGGATAGCACAATAGAGCCACATATGGATTAGCTCTAAAAATGGCAGAATCTGGGGAATCGATGTTGAGTTGCAGTTCCCTTGTCACATCTACCGTGTTCTAGTGAATAATGGGTAAAAACTGGAAATCTGCAAAAAAATTTGACATTTTGAAATTTCACCTCAACTTTGCTTTAATTTCTGTGAAATACCTGAAGGGTTAACAAACTTTCCAAACACTGTTTTAAATACCTTAGGAAGTGGAGTTTCTAAGATGAAGTCATTTATGCGGGTATCTAATATACAGGTTCCTCAAAGCCACATCAGAACTGGACTGGTCCCTAAAAACAATCTATGCTGCAAATTTTCTTGAAAATGTCATATATTACTACTAAATTTCTAAGCTCCCTAATGTCATAAAAAAAGACTTAAAAAAATTATGCCAGCCTACAATACTGTAGACATAGGGGTTGATATAATTAAAAAAACTTTTTAAATGGAAAAACTTTGTGTTGCACACAGAAATTGTTGGAGTTTGAAAATGGCAAATTGTTCTAAATTTTCACATTTGTATGGACCAAATTTCCAAATAACTTAAAGCACAATGTGTCACGAGAAAACAATCTCTGATTTACATGGATAGGTAAAAAGTGTCAAAATTTATTCTTAATAAGGGCACTTATTTATATATGCTTGGAAACATGAAAGGGGCGCTCTGATTGGTTGCTATGGGCAAAAAGTAAAATTTTAGACCTAGACAGTTTTCATACATGTGGTCCAAAGTGTCACATGTCAGATTTAAAAAAATGGGGCTCTGTCAGGAAAGCCAAAATTGGCTGCAGCGGTGATTGGTTAATTAGGAGATAGTCAGCTGTATGCTGCAAAGTTGTTTCAGAAATGGGGGTGCTGTATTTGCTCAGATAGAAAGTATCTATTTATATTTAAATTAATTTTATAGCTTTAAGATAGTCTTTTTAGTAAGTTAAGAAAGGAAGAAGTATGATTGTGTGTATACGTTAAAAACTACAGTTGTCCAGTAGGTTTTAACAGGGCCCAGGGCAAACAATGCAAGAAGCAATGCGTGTGTCGCGGGGGTCGCGGGCTCGTGCTCCCCCCGCGCCCGTCACCCTGGGCCCAGGGAGCCCGGGCGCGGCGGGCTGGGGTTTCCCCCGCGCCCATCCTCTCCCTCGCCCCGGGCCCCCGGCGCCGCGCCCCCTTTAACCTTTCTGGCTCCTGGGGAATCCCGCTCCCGGCCGCCGGGGCCGGGGCCGCTGCTTTAGGCGAACGCGCGCCGATTCTCAAAATTTTTAAAGGGGCCAGCGTCCCCTAATTGGTTTTTTAGGGCGTGGTTTATTTAAGGTATCCCCCCCCAAGAAATTTCCCTCCCCAAATTTTTGGGTTGGGTTTTGGTGCGTTTAGGGAGTATTGGGGGTTCAGTTTTTGATTACCCGTGTCCCAGCCCGCTTGTTTTTTTTCCCTGCCCTTTGGCCTTTTTTGCCGCCTCCCCTAAACGTCTGCCCGTCTCTACTACAAACCCTCTGCTGTGCCCAGGACCTTTGCCTGCCCCCGGACTACGCCCTTGGATTACGTCTTTGTCCCAACGCTTTTCCCCGGCCGGGCCATCAAAAGGAAAGGGTCAGTCAGGGGAAACGTTTCTGGTACCCTCACGCCGGCAAGCCCATCCCGTTTTTGCGGGGGCCCCTGGTGAAAAAACCGGGGCTACTTAGTTTCCCTTTCCCCTTGGTGGGGGCTTAGCTAAATGTTTGGGGTTTGGCCCAGGAATCCCACTCCCCGTTACATTTAAGGGACGGCCGGGATTCCCCCAAAGGGGTCCCTTTTCCCTGATCTCCGGGGACGTCACTACAGCTGCCCGCCCACCCGGGAGTCAACGTATCGACCAGTATCGGCCAGATGCAGAAAACCGGGGGAAAACCCGTCTCCCCTCCACCGGCCTTTGCACCTGCTTCTTTTTGCCCGGACCCATTGCTCTACCTGCCCGGTTTGGGCCCCTCTCTGCATCTCCCAAATTCCCTTCTCAAACAAGGGGAGACCCCCAAGAAGTCCCAAAGGGTTCATCACCCGTCTCCTTCCCCCTCGAGATGATGGGGAAACCAAATTTCCCCTCAGTTTGAGCCCTTGGGCCCTTCAAAATTTCAGTTTTTTTTGGGAGAAGCCTTGGTTTGGGTTAGGGCCAAATATGGGATCGGGGGGGGACCCCTCTGCAAAGGACCCCCAAAACCCTTCCCCCGGGGGTTCCGCACGGGTTTCGAGGGAACCAGGCCGTACTTTTAGGCCTGCCACAGGTGCTCTGGCTTCTTTCAGGGGACCCCACGGGTGGTCATTATTGGGTTTGCAGGTTTCGCACTCTCGTTCGGGGCTGGACTGGAATAACAAAGCTTTGGGGTGGCAAATTTTTGGGAAAGGGCCCTCTCGGGGCGAATAAAGGATGAGCTCCCGCTCGGGACTACCGCTGTTTTGGGAGGGCCCTTTAACCATTTACCCCCCGGAGTGGATATTCGCTTTGCCAAAAGGCAACAAGAGCTCCCCTTTTAAGGGAAACCATCCGTCCACGCCGTTTCCCCCGTTTGACCCCCAACGTTCCAGCGGTCACCTTTTCCCCCTTCCCGATGGTCTCTGAAAGGAAACCTTTTTGAAGGTCGAGGAGCCCCTGCCCCAGGGGAAGGTTCTACCCGTTTTCTGAAGAGCGGGTGTTCTTTTGTGGGGGTTTTTCTGGCCTTTTCATTGGGGATGCCCGGTGTGGGGAAAAATTTTCCCGAAAACCTAGGGCTGGGTTGGGAAAGAGGGCCCCTAGGGTCAAGGGGGCCTTTTCCCCGGGTTGACCATCCCCGGTATATATGGTGGTTTCCCCGGACAAACCTTTCGGGGCCATGCCTTTTTTGGGGACTCGGGGAACGGGGGGAAAATTTAAATAAGCCTAAAACTTTTTTACCGGGTTTTCGTTTCCCTTTTTTTTTCCGTTGCAAAAACCCTTGTTCGTCTCCTCGGGTTCTTGGCCCGGAATGCTTAAGGACGCAAACCCGTTTCCCTTTTGGCCCCCTTCTTCTTGCAGTTTGGGGGCCCTTCCCAAGAAACGTTGAAACTTCTTGTCCTCCCTCGATCCTCCTCGGAAATTCTTCGGGGCCCTTTCCCTTTGGGGCTGCAGGCCAATTCCCAAACCCCGTGTCTTTTTCCCTTTTGCCTGTAAAAACCGGGAAAACTCGCTCCTCAGGTCCCCTCCCTGAAGTTCCCAAAACCCCCTCCAGGGTCTTTTTCCCCTACTGGGCTTTGTGATGTCTTTTCGGGGGAGCGGGGCCCGAACGTTCCTCCACAGGGCCTTTATGATTTGTCCATTAAACTGAAACCCTGGCTTTTACCCCTTTTCCCCAGGGGCCCGGGGTTTTTACCCTCTCTCCCACCCCGGGGGCCCTTGGCATGTCTGAGTCCCTAAAGGGAGAAACCTCCACAAAGGATTCATCCGAAAAGCCCTCGTCCCCGGCGGGGCCCGGGGGCTTCTTCTTCGGGGAGAAAAAAAGGGGGTCTCCCCGGCCTGCATCGCAAAGGGGGCTTGAATAAAAATTACCATAAAAAAAACGCTCCCCTTTGCCCTTGTTCTCTGAAATCTTTGGGCCCCCTGCGTTTGGGGCGAAATATTTTGAAAATGGATTTACGCCGGGGGGAACAAATTTTAAACCGCATTAGGGAAAAGGGGATGAATGGAAAAAGGCATTTAATTTCGGGCAAAGGCCCCCTTTTGAGTATTTTTGGTTTTTGCCCTTTTGGTCTCTGCAATGCCCCCGGGAGTATTTTTGAAACCCTTTTTCAATAGGAAACTTTCGGGGGCCTTTCTATGTCTGTTTTGATCGCTACTTGGAGTTTTTCTCTTTTTCTCCCCCCGAACTCGAGACTCATCGCCCCATTGGGCCCCCAAGTCCTCAGGGGGGAATCCCCACTCATCAGCTCTTTGGGGAAACCCGGGGAAGTGCCTCTTTGAAAACCCTTTCCAAAATTTCCCTTCTTGGGTTTTCTCTCAGAAACAGGGGCTCCGATGGTTTCCCTTTCCAAAATCTCCGCGGGGTTGGAGTTTGGGCCCCCAAAAGGGGGCCTTAGGGCCCTTTTAACTTTTTTGGGATTTGCCCTTTTGTATAGCCCCTTTTTTCCCCCACTTCTCTCATTGTGGCCCCCCTTGGGGGCCCCACTTGGGAAAAAAGCCAATCCCAAAATTTTTTGGGCCCAGAGGCCCCGAAGCCCTTCAAACCCGGGGGAAGGGTTTTTTTGCATCGGCTCCGGGCCTGTCTCGCCCCAAACCCCAAACCCTCCGTTTTTTATTTTTTGGGCCCCAAATTTTGGAATGGGTTTCTTCAGTCGGGCGCCCGGGGATGTCCCCCTGCAGGGATCCAAAATTTTGGTTTAAACCCACTAATGTGGGTTTTTTTTCCAAGGGCATTTCTCCTGCCCAGAAGAAAATATACCATAGGTGATGGAAATTTCTGGCCATTTAAAACTTGGCTCTAGGGAAAAATGGCGTCATTTTGGAGGAGGGGGGTCCCCCTATTGACATTTTCCCCCGCCCCAAAAAACCTCCTGTATTTCAGTCGGCCCCAACCCCACTGAAAACCCCCGGCAAAAACCAGTTTTTGGCCTAAATTTTTTGCCCCTTTTTTACTTCCACCCCACATTTTGGGGGCCGAGAAAAAGTAAGGGGTGATGCTTATCTGTTCTTTTGGATTTTGGTGGGTTTTTGAGCCTCCTTCCCCCAGCACATTTTTTCCCAAGACGACCCTCACCCGGGGGTGCCCCCTTTGGGCCCCCCCAACCCCCTTCCCCCCCCGGGAAGACGTATGTGCGGCCTGCCTTGCCCCTAGGGAAAACTGAAGTGGGGACACTTTCTGTACGGTGGGCCCCGGAAACCATAGGTCGTTCAAATTTGGTTTTCCCCTTATTATTTGGTGGCTTCCCTTTCTCAGGATGTCAGGGGGCTTTGTTCTAGCCCGAACTCCTGTGCCCCTTTTTAGGTTCCCCGCCCCAAACATGCGGGCCCTTTTTTCAAACCTTCCCTTTTGGGAAAAAAACCCCGGACCCCTGTAAGCCCTGGACTTGTTTTGTCTCCCGCCCTCATCTGGAAAAACGGTTTATCTGGGGTTTTGAACCAACCGTTGTTCCAAGATGGCCCCCTTTTTTCCCATGCCTGGGTTACCCTTTTCCCCCGGTTTGCTGGCCCCAAAAATTTTTTTTAGTCACTTTTCCGTTTTGCCGGTTTTCCCTTTTCATATTGTCTCCCGGGCGGGGGGGGTCCAGTTTATTGCTAAATTTTGGCGGGCTTTGTGGGTCAATTTCGGTTCCCGCTGATTTCTTCCGCATACCCCCCTCAGACTAATGGGAGGTTGAGGGGTTAACAGGGGTGGGCACCTATGAGGCATTTTGTGTCTGCCCCTCCCGATAACTGGGTTTGATCTTCTTCCGGGAAAAGGTTTTTTATAACTCTTTAGATTTGGGGGTCGCTGGAAACCCCCCCCTTTTTTTGTTGTGGTTTTGGGTTTACACTCCCCCCCCGCCTTTTCCCCCTGGGCCCCCGTGTCATGTCCCGCTGTGGATGCCCAAGTAAGGGACACAAGGCCCCTCTGGCCCGCTCACGGAAGGGCCCCGTCGGTTTTTCTCGCCCCAAAGCCAGGTGAAAAGGTTTTCCCTTGGCCCCGGGCCCTAAATTTTAGCCGGGCGGGTAGGGTTTGGTTGTTCCACCAAAAAAAATTGCTTTTTGGGGGCCTAGTTTCAAATAAGGCCCTAAATTTTTTGGGCCCGTTTGAGGGATACAACGGGAACCCCTTTCCCCCCTACCCTGGCATCCCCCAACGCCTTCCATGGTTTTTCCTCAAGCCCGGGGGTACTGAAAACGTTCTCCCGGGGGGGGCTGTCTTGCCTTCTCCCGTGGCCAAATTTGATAACATTTTGAGGTCAAGGAGGGTGGGGGTGGGGGGGCTATTGGGGGGGGAACCCGGAAGGGCCCAAAACCCGTCGCCCGGGCCCCCTTTTCTAGGTTTTAAAAAAAGGGGGGGGGAGACCTTAAAAGGGGGGGGGGAAAAATCGCGGGGGTTCCCCGGGGGGCCCCTGCACCCCCCGGGACCCTAAACCCGCTCGCGGGGGTCCGACCGATGGCTGCGGCTGCCACGCGGCCAAAACCCTCGCTGTCCCCGGCCCGGGGGCCGCGTCCCCCTTTCCCGTCCCCGTCCTGTGAAAAACCCCTCCCGGCCACCGTGCGCGTGGCTCGGTGTTTTGGCCGGATGCCGCGACGCTTTTTCTAAATTTAAAGGGCCCGGGATTTCCCCATAATTGGTCTTTTATCGGGCCCCTGGTTCTATTTTAAAGGGATCCGCCCCAAACAATTTTTTGCCGTCTATTGGGGTGTTTTGGTGGTTTAGGGGGTTTTTGGAGTTCAGTTTGAATTTTCCCGGGGTACCAGTTTGCTTGTTAGTTTTCCTGACCCTTTCCTGTTTGCCGCCCCCCGCCCCGGGCTGTCTGCCCCTCTTGAATATGAACTTGCTCCTGCCCCCACCTTCTGCCTTTTCCCCCACTACGTTTTCTGGATTACGTCTTTGTACCGCTGTACCCCCGGGCCCCCATTTGCAAGCCCAAATCCGTAGGGGTAACCCCCTGGGGCTCCCCCGTTTCAAATCCATCCCCCTTTGGGGGGGCTTGGTGAAAAAGGGGGTTCTTTGGGGTTTTCCCTTCCCTGGCGTGGCCCTTTTTTATTTACGCTTGCGTTTTTGGGCCCCGCGAATCCACTCCTTTGTTTCGTTTTTTCCTTTTCAGTTTTTTAAATTTTAAAATTTTTTTTGTGTAATGTTTTTTTCCCCCTTTTTCAAATTTAAAACCCTTTATAAGAATTTTAAAAATTAAATTTCATGGGGAAAACCTTTAAAATTTAATTTTTATCTCATACTTTCATACAGTTTCTTAAAGGAAAAAACCTTTTCTTGTGGAACAGGTATGTTTTGGTTTTTGGTACTTGAAAATTTTCCCGGGGCGATAGCATTCGCCTTTTGGATGTTAAACAATGTATAAAAATATTATTTTGTTCATTTTCAAATATTTCTTTTAAACCCTCTGTTGGACTTAAGGGGGGTTTTTTCAAAGAAACCGTAAAAACATTTATGCCTTTGGCGTGTGCCATATGTTTTTTGCTATTTTTCCCCAAGAAGGCCCTTTTCCATACATAGACTTTGAATTTGTTCATGCAAAATTTTTTTTTCTGTTTTCTGACAAAAAAAAACTTGTATGCCTCCTGCAGCTGTATCTAGGCTTACGTGGATTCTATGGCGATTGGGAAAAGTGGGCCCCGTTTACTACCAATAATTTTATTTCCAATTTTTTTTTTTGGTTTATGGTTTTTTTAAATCAAAAAATAACAAAAAAATTTCCAAAAATTTTTTTGTGATTTTTTTTTTCCTTTTTTTTACAGAATGTAATGTAATTTTTATTGAAATTTTTCAAATCAACCCTCTTTATAATTTGACTGCTGGAAAATGTAAAGCAGATGTCAGCACCCAGCAGGGTTAGTGCCCCCTTTTTTATTTGCATTTTGGTGTCCTGTGCAGGTTTTTCCTAGCTTGGGGGTTTTGGGAAAAGGGGGTTTTCCCCAACACAAATACTGAGTTTTTATTTGGGGGAAATTTTTTTGCTTTTGGCCCAAAACCCATTAATTTTCAAACAGCAGGAACAAAGACATTTTTAGTATACTTTTTTCAGTTTAAAAATTTGTTTTATTTTCAAATTTAACATAGTTAAGATGATCAGTAAATTGCATGGGAATTAAAAATTGGGAAAAATTATGTATATACTTGAGTATTTAAACCCACCCCAAAAAATTTTAAACCCGAGGCACCTATTTTTGCCACAAAAAACTGGAAGTATAAAACCTCCCAAAAATAAGCCTAGGGTGGAAAATTTCAGCAGTACTGGTACTTTAAAAAATTAAAAAAAGGTACCCAATTAAATTACATAGGCCGGTTAGATGTTGTGGCTTTTAAGGGGTACTAGCTCCCTTCTTCAGACTTTATGTTATACAAGAAAACTGAAAATTTTCAGCTTTTTATACACAAAAGAATTGGGCCTTCAAAGGAACTTTGGGTTTTTTAAAAATAACAAAATGCAGTATAAGGAGAAATCCAAATTTTTAAAAAAGGGCAAGAAATAAAAAAATTTTTGGAAAAACCCGTGGGGTAACAGGAGGGTTCGTAATTCTTCCTTTATTCCCATTTTTTTAGGTCGTGGTTTTTTGGGGCCCCGCGGGGTTTACACTTGGTTTTGACATTTTAAACTGGGGGTTAATATTTAGTCCATTTTGCAGAGCTTGAAAATTTTTTTAAATTTTTTTATATTTCCCTTTTCCCTTTTTCTCCCCCTTTTTCATCTTAAAAAAGTCCCAAATTTAAAACCCCAATCTTCAATACGGCGGGGCTTCTTGGAGAAGTGTTTTCAGCCATGGCAGATCTGTTTTTTCTGTTGTTTAAAGGTGAATCTGTGTGAATTCATGCCTGGTGTGTCTTTTGCCCTGGGTTTCCCCCATAGAGGCCCGTGATGGGACATTGCCACACATAATCGATTTCCAACCCCTTGCTAGGCCCGCAGGAAAATGGCCCCCTAACTTGGGGGTTCTTGTGGTGACTGTGGGACAGGTACACTGTCAGTGGTGTGGGTTTTGGGGTGAGGAAAGCCCGGAAGTTTTTCCCGAATTTGTGTTGTCTGCTTTTATTGGGTGGGGGTGCACCCCCCCATCACTACAGAGTCCCCACCGCCCCCCTCCCCGCAATACGAAAAGGTTGAGGTTTCCCCGGGGGGAAACCCGGGGGTGAGGGTGTTTTCTTGGGCAACGGCAAGTTTAGAGATTTGCCAAGTGTCCAGGAAAGAGTTTTAAAATGTGTTTAATGAAAATATGCCTTGCTTCATAACTTTGTATCGTCCAACCCTAGGCCCCCTTTGCTTTGGTTTCAGGGGAAAAAGGGGTGCGGGGGACTTGTCACGGGGCCCAAAAGGCGGTTTCAGTCGGCTGCCCGGGCCTTTTTATGCCCCCTACCCCCCCCCTACAACAAACCTCGTTATTTTTCAAAGAGAACCAAAAGGGGAACATACAGTGTTTTGGAATTTGGGCATAGGCTTTTAAAAAAAGGGGAAACCGACCCAAAAAAAGCTCCACTCCAAAAAAAAATATTAAAACTTTTTTACTATACAAAAGGGAAGATTAAAACATTTAAAAAACAATTTGGGGAAAAAAACAAAAACCCCCTAAAGGGAAACCCTTAAACTGTTTTTGAGAATTTTTTAAAGTTACATCAAGAGTCAATACAGTAGCATCGTTATACAAGTTGAAATGGCAATACACAAATAATGTTTAAACCCTTTCAAAACCCCAACCTTTTTTAAAAAAGCATAAAATATGAAATGGATAAACTGAAAACATAAAAGAGTCATTTGGAAAAAAAGGGATGGGATTGTGAATTGGGGGGGTCGTTGTGGAAGATTTTGGCAAGGGAAGGGCATTTAATTTTACATATTACCATTGCAGTTTGTTTCGATCTATCATGACCATATTGATCTTTTTCTGTACCATAGTATTTACTTTTTATCCCAATTCTTTAAAAGCAAATTAAACCCCTGCTGCCCCAAAAGTGCCACTTTAAAGGTGTTTTCATCCCAAAAGTACAAAACCATAGTTTAAAATCTAAATATTTTTCCCGCAGTTTTCTTTCAGTGAAAAATTTAAATAGGCCAATGACAGTCCGGTCAAGAATTATTTTTTTTCGAAATTTATATACTGTTTTTTCTATTTCAATTTTCAATTGCGCGGCTTCTCCCCCTTTTATCATATTTTACTCTCAGAAAAAGTAGCATTTTAAAGGCCCCCAAATTTTCCTATAAGTTGTCTATTATCTTAATTTCAATATTGCCTGTTTTGCAAAAATTTTTAATTTTTCTAAGTTCCCGTTTTTTTTGTCTTTTTTCAGGGGTCCCCAAGAAAAACCCTTTCTCTAACCCAAAAACCCAAAATTAAAAAATCTTTTTTATTTTTTATTATTTAAAAGGGTTTTCCCTTTTTAAAAAAAGTTTTTTTAGTGGTCGGGGAGGTTCCAAAATAAAATAAAAAAAAAAAAAAAAATTTCAATCCCCTTCGCTCGGGGCCCCCATAAAAATAAATTGTTTATGTGCCCAAACGGCTAGTCACAATCCCTAGATTCTTTCCCTTTTAGGGGCTCAAAATTTCTGCCCATGGGCCCCCTGAAATTTGGCTGCAGTGTCACTTTGGCCCTTGTTTTTGGACAATTTAGCAGGGACAACAGGACCAAAGCAGTGCTGGAACAGAGCAAGTTTGACAGGCCCCTAGGGGTGTCATTTCTCGGTGGTAAAGGGGCCCAAAAAAAGTGAAAAGTCAATTATCTCCCCCGGGGGTCCCTTTTGGGTCGTATTGTACCCCCCCCCGGGGAGAGGAGGCCCCTAATCCCTAGTTCTCGGAAAAATTGTTACCGTAATTTCGGAGCATCTCGCTGTTTAGAAAGGGAAATTTCGACACGAAATTTGCATCCCAAAAATTTCGCAGTGTGAACATAGCCTTACAGGGTTGCATAAACCCAAACTCCGCTACTTTCCCTGAGAAACCCGTTTCGGTTGTTCGGCTAAAGTTTAAAAAAGGTAAGTCTTTTTTTTTACAGTCCCAAAACCGGGAAAAGGGGAAACAAAAAAATTACCCGGGGAGTAAATTAAAAATACATTTCAAATTGGGGCTGAGGTTTTTTTTTTTTTTAAAAAAACCCTTTTTTTTGGGGTTTGGGAAGGTTTTGCCCTTTTCCCGGATGCTTTTCTTTTTTAGATTTTACCCCTTTAAAATGAGCCCTTTTAAAAAAAAATTTTTCCCATGGGGGAGGGCATGGGGTGAACGGGGGGTTTCGTTGTTTTTCCCGTGTAACCCTTTTTGCCAAAAAAAAAATTTTTTGAACGTCGCACTCCAAACTTTTGGGGCGATAAGTCCCTTTTTTTTAATGCGCCCCAAAACAATTTTTTTGTGGCACCAAAAAGATTTTTGGGGGTGTTTTTGGGGGCGGGGTCCAAAAAATTTGTAAAATTTGGGCCCCATTTTTTGATTTCTTTGCCCCAAAGTTAGGCAAAAACAGTTTGAACAGCCAACCCGGTTTTTAAAAGGGGGGGCCTGAGCTGACTTGGTTTCCCATTGGACTTGAATGCGGGCCGTTTCTATGAACTGCAGAAAAAAAAGGTTCATACATTTGCCGCGTCTATCTGCTGTAAAGCTATTTGAACTGGGGCCCGTCAGTTTCCCAAATTTTTTTCATGTCGCTCTATGTGTATGAAAGTAAACCAGAAATATCACAGATGTTGGGCCCCTGGTTTGGAAATTTTTTGGGGGGTGGTCCGTTTTTTTGAAAAGTTAAATTTACAGGGTTGTAAAACCTAAAAATGTTTTCTCTGAAAACAAAATAAGGGCCCGTTAACCCAAAACGTTGCATGTTCTGTCGGGGAAGGGGGGTGGGTAAAATAGCACGCAAAGGGAGGGTATTTTTTCTGCCCAAACAATGGACAAACCCTGTCGGATTTTCCGGGGGGCCACCCATTTTTAATTTAAACCCCCTTAAAGACCTTTGAGTAAACCTTAAAGTCCGGTGTTTGGGGGGTTTACGGAACCCGGACGTTTTGGGATCCCTTGGGATCGCGCGAAATCTAAAGAGAAGTTCGCGGGGGGTTTGGCGGGGGGGTAAACTGGGGTGCTGTAAATTTTGTTTAAATTTTTCCCCGGCGTCAGGCCCCGAAAACCCGGTCGGGTCCGGGGGGGGGGGGGGGGGGGCGGTTAACCCCCTTTAATTTTAACGGATGGTTTGGGTTTTTCCAATAACTAAAAAAGAGATGCGGGGAGATCGCTCCCCCTTTTGGCCTTTTCAAAAAGGTTTTGGGGCAGCTGGGGAATTGCACGGGGATTGGGGGGAATTTTGGGGCAAATCCCGCCTTCTGCCCCGACCCGCCCCCGGGGGGGCATAGAATGCCTTCCGGGGGGTTTCCCGGGGACTTTACGATGCCGGCCCGGGGCCCTGGGGCATGGTTTTTCCGGGGGGCCCTCGTTAAAGACAGTTTGTCATAGGAAAAAGTTTATAGGCCCAAAAAGCTATGGAACGATTCCTATTGAATGGGGAGATCTAAAAGGGTTCTCATTCAAATCCCCCATGGGGGAAAAATAAAAAAAAAAATGTGGAAAAAATGAAAAAGTAAAAAAAAAAAGGGAAAAAAAGTAAAACACAAAAACGAAAAAATAAAATAAAAAATTCGGGACACCGCCCTTTTCCCTTTAAAACGGCCCAAAAGCCCCAAAAAAAAATTTTCAAAAAATAAAAAAATTGTACCCAAAATTTTGGTATGCCCCCGTGCCGTAACGAACTGCCCTTTAAAAAACTGTCCCTTTTTAAATTTTTAAAAACCCCGGGGACGGTTTAAAGGAAAAAAAAGAAAAAATTTTTCGAAAAATTAAAATTAAATTTTTCACCCGCCCCGCAAATAAAAAAATTTGGAAAAAAAAGCGATCAAAAATTTCCCAGAAAAACACAAAGTTTGGGACCAAATTAAAACGTCAGTTCATCCCCCCAAAAAAAAAATCCTTTTACACCCCGGGATACGGAAAAATAAAAAATTAAATTTTTTTTAGGCCTCAGAAGGTTGCCCATGCATAAATATTGGTTTTTTCACCAAATAAAAAACACGTTTTCTTTTTTTTTAAAGTTGGCTTTAAAACATAAAAAAAAACTTTTTATTTTAAAAAAGGGGTAATTGCCATAATCGTAGCGACCCCAAAGGTTTAAAAAAATTTAACCCTTTTCACGGGGAAAAACTTCCGGTGGCCCCGTTAAAAAAAAAAAATTAAAAAAATTACTAGGTTTGCAGTATTTTCTTCACCTGGCCTCCAAAAAAAGGATTTAAAAAACCCAATTTAAAAAGCCCTTTTTTCCCCCCCCAAAAGGTGTACTAAAAAAAATGTTTAATTTATCTCGAAAAAGCTAAGTCCCCACCAGCTCCAAGCACAGAAAAATTTTTTTGGTTTTGGCTCTCCGACTATGGGATGCCAAAAAAAAAAAGTATTTTCCTGGTTGAATAAAAAGGGGGTTTTTTTTTTTGTTTTTAAAAAAACAGTAAAAAAAAAATAAAATTTTTAAAAAATTGGGAAACCCGTTTTAATCGTTATTGACCTGCCCGGGGTAAAATTTTACCCCTGTTTATTTATATTTTAGAGTGGCCGCTTTAAAAAAAAAAAATAAAAAAACACTCCAAGATTGCCTTTTATTTTGTTTTAAAACACTCCAGAAGCCTTAAAAAAAAGTGGCATTTGCACATATGCACCCTTTTGGTACCCTAAAACTTCAACTAACCCGCAAAAAAGAAGCCCTTTTCACAGCTCTGAACAAGCAAAATTAAAAAAATTATTTGGGTGGGCAGAATAGGGGGCCATCATAAAAAAGCAATTTTTTATAGCTTATTTTCTTTCTGTGGTAATAAAAAGTAAATTTAAAAAATAAAAAAAAATTATTTTAAAAATCTATACATTGTAATTGTACCGGACCCCCATAGTAAAGGGTTAATTCCCTCATTTACATTTCCGGCGAAACCCCGAAAATTTAAAAATCAAAAAAAATGAACCCAACTGCGTTTTTTTCCCCCCATTTTTCTTTTCCCAATTGGGTTAAAAAAAAAAATTTGGAACACCTGTGATCCAAAATGCACCCCGTACCCCCCCTTGATGAGAAACCCCCCATGGGGGGTTGAATCCAAAAAAGAGGCGACTTTGGGAAAGGTTTTACTTTTTTTTGCTACTTTTTGGGGGGTTTGCAAAATGCGACCATGGGGCCCCCCCAAAAATTTCGTTTTTCCCCAAAAACCAAAAAGCGGGTCCTCCCCCAAAACGCCCTGGGCCCTGCGCCCCAAACAGCGTTTTTCCCCAAAAGTTGGGTTTGCCCCAAATTGGAAAAAATTTGGGTTAAAAAAGTTTTTTGGGTTCTTTTTTCCAGGAATTTTTTGGGTTTTTATGAAACATTTTTAAAACTTAAAAATTTTGGGGATTAATTTAAAAAAAATTTTTTTTAAATTTTTTACGCTTATGCTAAAAAAAATTTGGGAATCACCTTGTGGGGTCTTTTTATTCAAAGCAACCCCTTTTGGGTATTTTTTCATTAAGGGGTGTAGGGTTTTCCAATTTGCAAATCTATTTTTGGGGTGGGTTTTTTTAAATTTTTTTGCCCTTTCCCCTTTAGGGGGGGTCCCCCAAAACCCGAAATGGGCGGGTCAATTTAAAAACGAAATTTTAAAAATGGGACCCCGAGTATAGTGGGGTTGAACCCTCCGATTCTGGGGTTATGGGGGGGAGCCAAATAATTTTAAATTTTGGGCACAATTGGGATATCTCTAAAAACGGCAGACCTGGGGGGAAATTTTTTAAAAAAGAAATTTGGGATTTAACCCTTTTTTCCCGTGAATAATGGAATTTAAAAATTGAAAATCTGCAAAAAAAGTGGGAATTTTTTAAAATTTTTCACCTATGCTTTAATTTCTGTGAATATCTGAAGGGTTTTTCAAACTTCCTTAAAATAGTGTTGTAAATTTCAGTTTTTAAGGGGTCTAGTTTCCCCTGATGGCGGGCTTTTTTGGGGGTATTTTAACATGCGGCCCTCAAAGCCCACCGTCAGAAGGGGGTGGGGCCCCAAAAGAAAATGTATATTGGGAAAAATTTTTTTGAAAAAAGTGAGAAAAATTACTACTTAAAATTTTTAAGCCCCCCTAATGTGTTTTAAAAAAAAAAAAAAGACAATTTTAAAAATGATGCCAAAATTTAGTGGACATATGGTAGATGCTTTTGTTATAAACTATTTTGTGGTGAATAATTAAAACCCGTCTTGCACGGGAGAAAATTTTTTTAAATTTTAAAATTTGCAAATTTTTCAAAATTTTTTTTTTTAAATTTTTTATTTTTTCCAAAAACAAAAAAGGTTGTATGGATAAAAATTTTTTTAACTAACTTTAAAAGCCCCAATGTTTGGGGGGACGAAAACCAATCTTTGGAAATTTTAAAGAATAGGGGAAAAGTGTCAAAAAGTTATTCTCAAAATTAAAAGGCACCCTGTTTGATTTACAAAAAAGGGGTGTGTGGAAGGTCAAAAACAGGTGGGTCCTTAAGGGGGGTTTTTAGGATGCGTCGGTTTCCCTTTGGAAAAGGGAAACTTTTAAAAATCCGTTTTCACCCAAAGGAAACCTCAATGCAGGGAAGGGGGAACCCGGCCTTTAAGGTTTTAAATTTTAAAATTTTGGGGAAAGGGGTATTGGTTTTAAAACTCTATTTTTCCTTTTTTTATTAAAAATTTTTTGGGTGATGTTTTAAAAAAAAATTGTCATGTTTTGAGAAAAACCCTTTTTGGGGGTTTTCCTAAAAAACAGGGCCTGGTCGCCTTTTTTGATTTTAAAGCAAATTTAGGGTAGGGAAGCATTTTTCCCCGTTTACAAAAAAAAAGGGCATGCTTTATTACCTGATGCCTTTAATCTTTTCCAAATAGGATTTTTTTTTTTTTTTGCTCGAAAAAAGGGCCCGGTTTTAATTTTAACCCCGCTTTGTCTGGATTTTCCCAAAACCCCCCCTTTTTTCTCTGACCCTATCCCGAACCAAACCGTCAATGTTTATCCTAAAAATTGGGGGTTTCGTTGTTTAGTGGGGGTTTTTGAAAAGGTTTTTGCATATAAAGGGTTTTTAAAAATTTTTGAAAGGAGTGTCAAAGATGGGGGGGGCCCCCGGGTTTTTTCATTCCCGCCCGAGGGTTTGGGAAATGATCAAAACGAATACATGGCGGCTAAGGAAGCCTTTACAAATTTTTCCAGCCCTTTTGGGGGAAAATATCGACACACCTTGAAAATCACCTTAGGGTTTATGATCATTAAATGGTTTGGGACAGTTTGGGCATTTATTTGCCCCGCTTTTTAACGTCTGGGGTTTTGCTGCAATTTGCTGCTGACCCCAGCCCCCCCCGATGTAGGGGATTACTGAATTTAAACCGGGTAAAAAAGTACCTTTTTGGGCCCCGGGGTGTACTTATACAAAAATGTGTTGTAAGGGGGTTTACATAGGGGAAAAAATATTGTTGTAAATGGATTTTGGGCATCCGCTTTATGTTTGAATTTACTTCAAGGTTCTTCATCATCGGGCCCAATTTTTTGGTAAAATGGAAGTGTTTTTAGACACAAAGAAGGACAAACCCCTTCTGATTCCAAAACCTTGGGATAAGTTAGGCCAGCCGGAAAGAGAGGGGGTTTGTCACTGGGTGGTTTTGTTAACTCCTTAAAAAAATCCTTAAAAAGCCCTAAAATTAGATTTTTTGGGGGGTTTTTTGTTTTTTGGTATTTTTTTGTTTTGCTTTTTGCAATTTTCCCCAAAAATCTATCTGGACTGACCCAGATCGAGGGGTTTGATTCCCAAGTTGAGTTTGCCTTTTGAACTGAATCCAAAAATACAAACAAATTTTAAAAAGGGAAAGGGAAAAAATCCTTTTACGTTTTTGCTGTAAAGTCAATTTTTATTTCGGGGAAAGGGGGAAAACTAAACAGGGAATTTTAGGGGTTTAAATCACACAGGGCCTTCCAGCATCCCGTTTTCTGTCAACACAAAAGTATTTAAAAAACTCCCAAAGGGTTTTAAAAAAGGTAAAAACCCAAATTTTTTAATTTAAAAATTCTGTGCTGACAAAAGAGAATAGTGATGGGAAACAAACAAATTTTGGAAGCACCGACTTCACCCGCCAGAATCATTGCTAGAAAAGACCCCCACCCCATGAGAAAAACTGGAAGCTAGAAGTTCCCAAACTGGGTCTAAAAATAAATGAAGGAAAGAAAATTGCAGATTTGAAACTTTTTAAGGTCATGGTAACCACTTACATGTGTAGACTGGTTTTCAGTGCAGCACTTTGAAGTATTTTTAACAACATTTTTAACAACCTTTTTGTCAGAATTTTTCTGGTGGCCAGGTGTTACTTTGAAGTCAATAGTTAATAATAAAATGCACTACATGCTAAGGGTTTTGTATTGGCATTTGTGGTGCTTTGTTCAAAATGCAGAATGCTTCAGTTTAAAATGTCAAAAAAACATAAAAATCTCTTGCAAAAAAGTACTGCGTTCACACGCAATTACGCAGTGTGGACGGGAGCGGGAGTGGGGGGGTCGGAACCTCGCAGGCCCATAGACTATCATTACTAGCGGCGTGTATTCGCCGCTCGTAAAGGAAATGTCACTTATCTCCCCCCGCGGCAGATTCGCCGAGCGGGGAGAGGAGACGTACTCCATAGTTCTCTATGAGAACTGTGGATTACCGTAATGACTTGGGCGGATTTCAGCCCGTTATTTGCGCAGTACACTGTGAATTACAGGCTGAAATACATGCCCAAATAAGCCGTGTGAATGTGCAATAAAAGTAGACAGCAGTAATTACTGTCTTTTGTCTGAAAGATCAGATAAAAAACAAGCTCTTACTGCCCGACCTGTGTGATGACCTCACTTCTTGCTATCAGATAGAACAAACAGCAGGGGGAGAGGTCACTTGGGAAACTAGAAAGCCCTCAGAAGGTAATAAAATCACTTGTAGCTCATCAACAACAAAAAAATTAACCAACGCATTATATTTGGAAAACGTCTTCATTTAGTGTTCCCTACATGATGAAAGCTAATCTTTATAGCAAGACAACCCCTTTAAGTATGAAATGGTTATTTATCTAATGTTTTAATTATATAAATCCTATAATTATATATGATTTACATTGTTTATCCATATAATAAACAACTTTTTTTTCTTTTAGGCATTCCTGAAAACATCTTGTCCCTTTATGTTGGTGCGGTACTTACCTTCCTTTGTGCAATCTGACTAAATATGTACAATTTTGTGCAGCATTTATTAATGTATAAGAAAATATATAATATCTAAGTATATCTAGGTATCTAAGTATATATATATCAAATATAGTATTCCAAAGTATTACTTATCTCACACTTCTCCGAATGTAACATTTTCCCAGCAAGCATTGCCTCACAAACTGTGAATTCAGCTTTGAACTATTACAAAACTACTCAGGTTCAGTGCAAGATAAGTTGCATCTACCTTTTAGCTAGTTGCTGAAGATATATTTTAATTTCCTATATAAAATCATACATTTTTTTCAAAATTCACATTCAGGCCAGTCTAATTCATTTCTTGATACACATGAAATCTTCTTTCTATATTCACAATGCTTCTATGGAACCATAACAGATAATAATATAATAAAAAGCAGTATTAAAAAAGTCATGTTATTTAGTTTGTAAGGCTGAAAAAGACAGACATCCATCCAGTTCAGACTATTGTTCTACAGTGCTTAGAGGAAGGCAAGCCCCATTTGAGTTAAAAGACAATTGTCCTCATTTTAGGGAAAAAATTCCTCTCCAACCCCAATCTGGCAATCAGAATAAATCCCTGGATCAAAGACCCATCTCCAGAATCCGTGTCTATAACTTGTTATATTATTCCACAGTCTCACTGCTTTTACAGTAAAGAATCCCTTTCTATGCTTATGTAGAAACTTCCTTTCCTGTAGATGTAGAGGATGCCCCCTTGTTCGAGATACAAACTGATTGTAGATAATTTAGAAATGCACACACCCAAAAATGGTAATGAAGTGGTTCCAAACTCGAAAGGGAAATACAGTTAAAAATCGCTAACAATAAGCTGTTCTATCATCTGTGTAAATTCACTAGATGACCCATTCCAGACAACAAAAATATCATCCATGAATCTGGCCCACAGGCCATGAGGGGGATCATCTACAAAGATGGTCACAGTCTCCCAAAAACCAACTGGTACTGGTTAGATGGTATATGACGGCAAGGCAAATGGTGTTAAGATTTTGTCCACATAAATTTCACAATTCTAGTAAAGACCCTCAATATCAGATACAATAGACCTTAACAGGATGTAGACCTTTGCGCAAATTTTGGTATGCTATAAAAGGTTGGAATTTGTGGAAACTCAGATTAATTGATTAACTCATCCTCCTTAGCCTTCACTAATACGTAGTGTCCAATAAACAGGTTAAGCACATGTTACGATAATGATCCACATTCATGATAACAACATTTCCCCCCTTGTCAGAGTTTGATGTAGATAGTGGAATCATTCTGAAGATTACTAACAGCTTGATGTTCAGCCAATGAGCAGTTATGATATCTGTCACCCTTGACCTTCTCTAGATCCCTTAGTACCAACTGTAAAAATATACCGATACATGATATACCCAGTTCCAGGTAAACCCATTCCAAATTGGTAGCTTCTGGGCCCTGTTCTCGAGGTGATCTGTGCAGGTCCCAGACTAACTGAAACAATTGAGAAAATATGCAAATTGAGGGCCATATGTATGAAAACTGTTTAGGTCTAAAATTTATTTTGTTGCCCATAGCAACCAATCAGAGCGCCCCTCTCATTTTTCCAGAGCACTATATGAAATGAAGGGGCGCTCTGATTGGTTGCTATGGGCAACAAAGTGAGTTTCAGACCTAGACATTTTTTTTTGATATGACAACTTTGATGTTTCCTCTGAATAACGTTTGTTGTTTAATATTAACTTTTTAAAAATGGTTAACCCTTTTTTTGTTCTCCCTTTTTATTTCTTTTAGCTGACGGAGTTAGTAAGTATGAAAATGTATCCTAATACATTTATTTGTATTACCTGTATACTTATTTGTATAATTTTCATAGTATACAGGAAAACATGCATACACATGTAGTAGAGCTCAGTTCGTCAAAGCAAGAATTCTGAGTTTGACACAATAACTTTTATCATGCGATTGTTTTCTCATGATACATTGTGCTGAAGTAAGTTAATAATAATATTTGGTCTATACCTTCCTATGTCATAAAAATGTTGAAAAATTTGCCATTTTCAAACTTCAAAACTTTCTTTCACATTTACAAGAACATTTGCAACACAGATTTTTTTAGGCACCAGTCCAGTTCTGACATGGCTTTGAGAAATCTGTATGTTAGATACTCCTTAAAGTACGGTATTCAAAACAGCACTTAGGAAATGTATTACCTTGTGAGTGTTTCACAGAAATTAAAGCAAAGTGAAGATGACATTTCAAATTTTTTTTTTTTTGCAGATTTTAATTTTTAATCCATTATTTACTAGAACACAGTAGATGTTCCCAGGGAAATTAAACTCAGCATTGATTCCCCCGATTCTGCTGGTTTTAGAATTCTCATATGTGGCCCTAGTGTGCTATTTAACTCCACTATAAGCCTCAAAATTGGAGGAGCACCTACTAGATTTTGGGGTATGACTTTCAATAAGATATTTCTTAGGCACCATTACAGGTTTGCAGACACCCTAAGGTGCTGAAACTTAAAGGGGTTTTATCATTTCATTAAATGGTCTTCAGAATAAGGGGACAGTGAAAACAAGCAACTTTGCAATTGGATGTCATTAGCAAAGCTGTCTTGCATTCACAGTATTCCTTATCTTGCGTTTTTGTTAACACTGATCTCCAGTCCTGGTTGAATCCCTCTGGATCCCTCCTCCTTGCATTTCACTAGCTGAGAGCTCATTTACATTCTGTACAGCCTCCGGTCGAATTGAGGATTCCTATGTCTCTCACTCAGAGTAAGGGACCGGCACATTTTCATTTTATACAGCCAGAAGAAACAGAATTACACTAAAGGGCTTACACAATCAGGAAACAGCACAATTTGTCTCGATCCCCGCCTGACTCAGAGTTAGGGGCTGTAGCATTTTCTCTCTCCACACCCAGCAGAAACAGACTGCAACAGATTCTACAATGAGAAAACATAACAGTTTTGTCCCGGTGCCTAACTCTCCTGCAGAGAAGCGAGATCTGTGCCATTCATAGAGCATCTCCAGCTGTGCGAGGAGAAGAAATCACTGCTCAGTCTAGATTGAATGCAGCCTGTGGTATGTATACAGCTCTTACAAAATAAGACTGCATAGGGAAAGACACAGACAGAGAGGGAGGGGGGGATCGGTAGCCAGCAGGAACAGTTAAGGGGGGGATGATGTCACCCAGCTGGGAGGGGAAGAAACGACCCTGCATTTCCAGAGTTGAGAAGCTGAGAGCAGTATGAATCAGCCGAACTAAGGAAGCGATACATCCCCTTTAATAAACACCAATAAAGAGATCTTATTTGGGAAACTAAACCCCTTAAAAAATATATCCAGGGGTGTAGTGAGTATATTGACACCAACAGGTGTTTCACATATTTTTTTAGCATTAGACTATGAAAATGGAAAAGTAATTTTTTTTCCAGTTATATGCAGTTTTAGCTATAAATGTTTCATTTTCACAAGGAATTCTGGGGAAAAAAAAGCATCCCAAAATTTGTTATGCAATTTCTTCCAAGTTCGACAATACCTTATTGTGAGGGTTCGGTGGATTCGCTGGACCACCGCAAGCGATGATAGATAAGCCACGCCAGGGAACGGAGTCTAAGTAGCCCCCGGTTTTTCACCAGAGCCCGCCGCAAAGCGGGATGGACTTGCAGCGGCGTGAGGCTACCAGGTCGTTATCCCTGACATGACTTGCTTGCGCCGGCGGCCGGGGTACTGCGAGGTACAAAATCGTAATCCAAGGCATAGTCGGGGACAGGCAGAAGGTCAGGGCAGGCAGCAGCGGTTCGTGGTCAGAGACAGGCAGACGGTCAGGGCAGGCGGCAAACAGGCAAGGTCAGAAAACGTAGCGGAACAGACTGGTACACGGGTGATCAATACGGACTCAAAACACACTCCAGGCTCTCTAACGCACACCAACAGACTGGCAAGGAGTGTTGGGGGGCGTATTCCTTATATAGGACCAGCTCCCAGCAATACACCAATTACCAGGACGCTGGCCCTTTAAATCCAGACCAGTCGTCATGCGCGCGCCTTAGCAAACGGGCACACGCGCGGCGGCCAGGAAGGACCGGCTCGGCGTTCACAGGAGCGAGGCGAGGTAAGGGAGCCGGCGCCCGGCAAGCAGGGGAATGGTCGCGGGCAGCCGCGGCATCCGCGCCGGACCCCCTGCGGGCAGGGGGGCGGCCGCGGGGAGCGGCAGTGCCCGTGACCACCGTGACACTTATATGTGGGTGTAAAACTGCAGTTTGACACACTAGCAAAAATATCCTAAATTAGATTACAGTATTACAGTGTACTATACAACCTGCTATTGATAGCGTAAGCCTAATATTTTCGAAACTAAACTAATTATAATACACGATTTCCAAGTAAGACTAAAACGTAACTTTTAATGTGACTACTTTGTCATCTAGTTTGTCATCATCTAAAATAGTCAACCTGTGCTTTGTGCAACTGCAACTGATGATTCCTGTCTAGTTAGTAATTCCAGTGCCTGCAGTACACTAGCTTGCTAGTTTATAGCACTAACTGACTAGCCTAGGGTGCAGTTGCATTCTATGACTTTAACCACTTCCCGACACTAGATGTATGTTTACGTCATTTTCGGGAAGGTGTTCTCGTAATTTGCAATATATTTATGGCAATGTGTTTGTGCCCCACTATTGCTACATGGAACCAGCTATAAGTTACAGCTGGGGACTAGCAGTATTAGCCACTAACGGAGTTTACTCCAGTCGCGGCCGATTAACCCCTTAGATGCCATGGTCAATTGTGACTGCGGTACCTAAGGGGAAGACAGTGGTAGGGAGCTCTCTGTCTGCATCGGCACCACTGCGATGCAAACATGGGGTGCCGATGCCTCCCCGAGCAACCTGGAAACCTAACAGAGGCTTCCGGGTTGCATGTGATGTCACTGTGCCTGGCCGTGCCCTGAGGGGGCAGAAGGCCATAGTGATTGACAGTTGGAAATACAGAGCAGTACAGCTATGCATTCTGACAGTGATATATCGACCGGGAGTGATTGGTTTTTTAAGGACTGATCCGAATTCCCCTTCAATGACCAAACGACCTCCTGTGATTTAAGGAACTTCCTGCCTCTGTTCCTGGTAGGTTCATTAGTGTCCATCTGAGCTCCTGACCATTGCTTTCTGCTGTTACCTGTTATGTCTGTCTGTTACTGTGTATGTTTAACCCTGCTGGTCCTCCCCCTTTTGAGTGTTTGCCTCGGGAAAGCCTTTTCCCCTGTTTTCCCTGTTTTTTTCTGTTATCGTGATGTCCCTGTTTTGATACCGCCTGGACCCCCCCCCCCCCCCCCGCCACATCCCCCCCCCCCCCCCCCCCAAAACCCCCCCCCCCCCCCCCAAAAAAACCCAGCGATTTAGTTCAGTACCTCTACCCATCTTTCTGTGACAAACACCAAAGTGGTATCAATAAAAACATTACTTCATCCCAGAAAAAAAGGCAGAACACAGCACCGTATATGGAAAAATAAAAAAGTTATGGCTTATCAGAAAAAGGCTGCAAAAAAACCAATAAAGCACACAATACACAATAAAGCCCCTTTTTTAAAATGCTACAACAAAAAACTATTCAGATTGGGATGTGGGATACGTACTTTATTTTTTTTATCTTTTTTGGGATGATTAGCATTTGTAAAGGTAAAAGGTCAGTGTTTTATTTTTTATTTTTTTGTGTTTTACAGTTTTTAAAAAAAATTGTACTTGCCCTCACAGCGGAGTTTTATCAGTGATTTTTAGATAACCATTACAATGCATAGCAGTACTGCTAAACATTATAACTTCCAATCACTATACCCTGCCTGGCATAGTGACTTCACAGGCAACCCAGAAGCCTTCATTAGGTTGCTAGGAGGCTAATCGGCATCCGCAATCACATTGCAGTGATGTCGATGCAGACAGGGGCGTTCCCTCCCTCTGTCTTTCCCTTAGCTGCTGCGATCGTGATTGACCCCTGCAGCTAAGGGGTTAATCTTCACACCCAGAGTATGCTCATGCCTTGTATGACAGCATTGGACCAGCTGTAGCATACAGCTGGTTCCATGCTGCGATGATGCTGTTTGTGATCCCCAATTTTAGGAGTACCTGTAGACCCGAATATATTGGTCGTCCATGTCGGGAAGGGGTTTAAAGAGTATTAGTTTCAAATAAAATCCGCTACTTTTAGAGAAGCTAAATATGCTAAACACTGCTATAGAACCATCTGCAATCTAACAAGACAGAGTGAGAGTAAACTGCATGTGACTCAGTGAAACAGCCTAGTGAGAAAACCCCTTTAAAATACACTTATTTGAAATTCTCTTTTAGGTACTAATTTTCTGTCCTCTAAACCTAATAGTGCCACTGAAGTAACTCTCCCTAAAAATAATCTAGTCCCCTGTATATCTTCTGTAATTACTAACAAACTTTTACTTACATTTTTAGATTTTTTTTTGTACAGTTTCATCTAAAGTAAAGAAAAAAAAAAAGCTCACGTGCCATAAAAGCACAATAAGAAATTGGTGATATACCACTTACCAGTGCTCAACGGCAGCAGGAGACAGACACAGAAAGTGGTATGGGTGAGATGGAAGTGCTGTTCGGGAGTGATCATCAGGGTAAAGGGGTTCTAATCTTCTTTCAATGGACTCTTATTTATGCAATACATCTCCTGTGCTCACTCTCTTAAACAAAATGCATTACATTTAAATAGCATCAAGTGCAGTTCTTGGTCAGCTTGTACTTCACAGAGAAAGAAAAACAAATACTAACCCTAAGGGCTTATTCACACAACGTTTTTGGGGATCCATTTTTACGGGTCCACAAAAATTGGGTCAAAACAATTGTCAGTGTGGGTTGACATTGCTTCAATACAAAAGCGCATCGCTGTTCTCACGGAGATCGTGATGCGCTTTTGAGAGCTCTCCTGCACTTTTCCAATTTCCCCTTTAAAGAATTGACATGCCCAATTCTTATTGTTTTTAAAGCAAGTGAAAGCCCTTTGGGAATAATGGAGTCCCTTTTGGCACCTGTCGAAAAGCGCTCCACACTCTTGGTACGTATCAGCTGCGCTTTGCATCCTGAAAGTGGATGCGAAAAGCGCTGTTGGCGGCTGGACGGATGGAGCATCGGCGGCTGGGTGTTGAGGTGCTGCAGGGGGATGGATGGACGGATGGCTAGATGTTGAGGTGCTGCAGGGGGATGGATGGTGGGGGGTTGATGTGCAGAGGAGGGTGGATGGCTGGTGTTGAGGTGCTGCAAGGAGAATGGATGGATGGATGGGTGGGTTTGAGAGTGCTGCAAGGAGATGGATGGATGGATGGCTTGGTTGAGGTGCTGCAGGGGGATGGATGGATGGATGGCTGGGTTTGAGGTGCTGCAGGGGGATTGGGTGGCTGGGTGTTGAGGGGCTGCAGGGGAGGGTTTGGGTGGAGGATGGGGTGGGTGTTGAGGGGCTGCAGGGGAGGGTGGATGGCTTGGTGCTGGGTGGCTGCGGGAAGGTGAAGGAGGGGTTTGAGGCGAGGGAGGGGGATGAAGGAAAAGGCCGGGGGGTTTGAGGGGCGCAGGAGGGAGAATTTGGGAAGGATGGATGGAATTGATGGGAGGCGCAGGAGGGGGGAATTGAATGGCAGGCGGAGGTAAAGGGGTTTCGCAAGGAGGGAGGGAGATTTTAACGTCAGAGGCGCAGGGAGGGAATTGAAGGTCAGAGGCGCAGGGAGGGAGAATTGAATGGCAGAGGCGCAGGGAGGGAGAATTGAACGACAGAGGCGCAGGGAGGGAGAATTGAACGACAGAGGCGCAGGGAGGGAGAATTGAACGGCAGAGGCGCAGGGAGGGAGATTTGAATGGCAGAGGCGCAGGGAGGGAGATTTGAACGTCTGAGGCGCAGGGAGGGAGCTTTGAACGACAGAGGCGCAGGGAGGGAGATTTGAATGGCAGAGGCGCAGGGAGGGAGATTTGAATGGCAGAAGCGCAGGGAGAGAGAGATATATCGATCCGCTTTCCGGATGCGCTTTTCACCTCTCAAAACAGGATCCGTAAAAAGGTTCAAAAACGTCGTGTGAACAAGCCCTAAGGATTTGTTTTTCCAGAATAAATCACTGCATTATCTAAGACAAACCCTCTATCTAAAATGTAACCTTTAATTATATAAAACCACACCAAAAACAGCAACATCACTAACAAAGTATATAGCTATATTCTATCCCTTGCGCTTTCCCTACAATGCCCCTATCATAGGTCGGGATTTCGTCCCGAAAAGGACGGCTGCACCTTCGGTGGCTCGCCCTACCAAAAGTCTAGTGCACCCCTATTCAAATATCATCTATAAACAATGTCCAGAACATAAGAGGAGCTGATACACATAAACTGCAAACCAGAGGACCGCTAATATCATAAACATCAAGAGGAAATAAATACTTATGCATACATAATGTAACAAGTGTAAAAAATCCTGAATTCCCACAAAAAACACGGTTCCTCAATTGATAATATTCTCAGGAGGAGACATATAGCTAAATTACACAATTTGCGAGTATTTACAATCCTGTACCCTGCATAAATGTCAGGTAAACAAGACAAATATAGATTTCAGCTCACCCGTGTACGTTCACCGCTCTGATTCTAGGAGCACGGCCAGGTGGAGTCAACACCTGAGGTAAGTAGCTTGAAGAAATAGGGAGTAGCCAGCTTCCTATAGAACACTTGGCGGAATAGAAATAAAACGTCCAACTTTATTATCAATCCTGTAAAATCACAATCGATGGTAACACCTCAAACACATGGACAGCTACGTTTAGTCATGTGACCTTTAAGCTTCCTTTAAACAGGTAGTTTTATTTATTGTTAGCTAGACTACGACTAAGGACAACTGTTCCGAAACGCGTCAGTCTATTGGTTGCACAAAATCTACTATGCCGCACTAAACTGTAGCTGTCCATGCGTTTGAGGTGTTACCATCGATTGTGATTTTACTGGATTGATAATAAAGTTGGATGTTTTATTTCTATTCCGCCTGGTGTTCTGGAGGAAGCTGGCTACTCCCTAATTCTGCATAAATAACAGCTCCTATGCCCTAAGGAAATGTCCTCATACAGGGTTAGGCTATGTTCACATGGCTTAAATTGAGACGTATTTCGCCCCGTATTTCACTGTGTACTGCGCTCAATATGGGGCAAAATACGGCCCAGTCATTACGGTAATCCACAGATTTCATAGAGAACTGTGGATTACGCCTCCTCTCCCTGCTCGCACAATATGCCGCACGGGGAGATAAGTGACATGTCAATTATTCACGGCGTTTACGCGCCGCCAGCTATGAACATCTATGGGGCCGCCGGCCCCCCAGCCCCGCGGGAGCTCCCGAACACGCGGCCCTGCAATTATGCCGTGTGAACTTAGCCTTAAATGCATTGCATGAATCATATATGACCTTATCCTTTTAGTCCTAACTCCTCGACCCAACTCATCATTATATAAGGGTTCTTCAGGAGGACTTGAGGATGGAAGTGAACAGCTACATCAGCGATAGTTGGCTTTCCAATATATTAATAAAAGTCATCTTGTACTTCAGCCATTGTTTCATTGGTTCCTTGGGCATTTGGCAGCGATGAGTGCTGTCCTACACAAAAACAGTCACTTCAAGTGCAACAGCGGGATGGAACTGCCTGATATTGCTCTGTCAGAAAATGCTCATTTATGTCTGAACGAAGTATGTGGTGCCAGCGTTATACATGTGCAGAGGATAGTGCCAAAGGATAACATGATCTAAAGCAAATAAAAAACAGATTTTCTAGTGAATGTTTTGCTGACCATTTTGTTATCTTCTTTTTTTTACAGAGGAGATTAATTTCAGTAAGTATGGATAAAAATCATATTGTTCATTAATATTTTATACTGCTATTTCCAACTGCCACAAAATTTCCATCCACTAAAACTTTTCTAGTGCAAATTGTGTCTTCTATTTTTGAAATTTTTATCTTATTGCCATGACATCAGTTAAGCAGTTGGATGTATCAGGCAGCAAGTCAGTTCTTTATATTGATGTGTCAGAAGTAGGATAAATGGGTTTATGTCAGAATGTGAGCGACACTGACAAAGGCCCGATTCTGAAGGCTGTAGCTTCTCCAAAATGGAAGGGCTGTTCCTATTATGCATTGGTTGTTCAGTTCTATCTGAATGATATATAATAATCTATGTGACCAAGACTCTGTTCTACTTTTTTGTGCATAACTCCCTCAGTAGATGGACTATATTCCTTTAAAGAGGTTGTCCACTAAAAAAAATATGACTTGACATTGAGACCATCGTGGGCAAAAACTGATTAAAAAACCTGATAATTAAGTACCTGCTGCTCCGGAGCTGCCAGAGATCTTCTCCTCTTAATTTCCAGGTTCTTGTATCAACACAGAAGAGAGGTTCATGGTCCATTCACTTACGATTAAGTGTGAGCCCCTCCTCTGTGTCAGGATGGGAACTTGGAAGTGACGAGGAGTAGATTATGGGGGAGTTCCTCATTGGCAGCGGCGGGTGACAAGTAGGTAAGTATCAGGGTTTTTTTTTTCCTTTTTTGCCCACTCTGACTCCAGTGGCATGTAATTCTTTTTTTTTTTTTAGTGAACAACCCATTCAAAGGGGTGTTCTCATCCTGCTGTTTCACAGAGCCCACTCTTCACAGCCAGCTTCAGGCTCCCACTTCTTGTTCAGGCTGTAGGCAGTTCTACAGAAGTGACTGACATTCCAGCTCTGCTATTTCTAGTTGAGCGTGAAGGATATTGCTACCAGGAAGGATGTAAACAGTAAGGTAGAAGGCTATAGAGCTCTAAAGGATTAAAGTTTATCATTAACATAGATAAACAAGCTTCTGTGCTGGAAATTACACACAGCAGGCATTGATGTCACCATGGTCGAACAGGACAGCTGGAACAATGAGAGCAAAGAGAGATGGTCAGTTACCTGTGAATTCTTGTTTACACAAAGAGGAGATAACATCTTCTGTTTCTCCTCTAGCAGTTAAACAAAGCAAAATCAGAACATCAATGTCTTTTTTTTACCTGTGCCTACATGTTTAAAGCTAATCATTGTGGTGAGAAAATCCCTACAAGGTTACACAATATGTGCATTTTTGGTCCACTGTGGTGTTTTGTATGGTGTGACATTAGACCACGGCATGCTATAAGAAAGAGTGCGCAAATGTAAGTTCTTACTTTGTAAATGACAATGGGCAACATGTGCAAAATTTGGCGCGGGTGCGGCAGGTTTTAGGCACATTTAATCAGTGTAAAGTGCGTCTGAAAGTAAGATACTTTAAAAATATCTGGCATCTAATATACCTTGCATAGTAAACTTAATGAGCCTAAAAAGGTGCATTGCGCAATTGCGGAGCATAGCATGTCAGTGCTAGTGTATGTAATGTACCTATTGAGGCGCATTGAATAACAGAGGTGCATAGTATATCATTGCTAGTGTATGTAATGTGCCTCCATATGCACATTGCATTATGGAGGCGCACAGCGTATCATCGCTACTATATTTAATCCGCCTTTTTTGCCGCATTACAATGTGTCGTGCCCGGTGTATCATGCACCTAGTTTTGGTATATTACAGTTCATTTATTTTGAGAATATGGCGTCAAGAGTATTTTTGGCGCAAAACAGACCTATAAAACGTCACTTGCATATTGGGACATTGCCCAATATGTTTTATACAAGTTTTTTTTTTGCATTTTAAAAATTGTGGATAGCTTACCTGTATACTCTTGAAACTTTTTTTTGTTCATCTCAGTAGATATGACATATAAGAAGCTCTAAAACAACCACGAAGACCTGCACAGCCAGGGCAAGACATGGAATTCAGTCACCTAATGTGAAAGCAATGTTGACAGCAACTTCATTTGAACATGACTGTGTTTTGCTACTGTTGCCTACATTGATTGAATTCATTCCTGTGGGAGATGCATGCCACCTTTCTGTGCCTCAGTCACATATTACTTAATATAATTTCTGATATAAAAATTAAGTGTGCCATTTCAGTGAATTAGATTTTTAAAATGGTGGTTTTGTCACATAACTTTACCATGACGAGAATTCACCTAGTTTAAAGGCAAGGAATGCTGAATGGAGTAATAGGCAACGTAAGTCTGTTTCTGAAGGCACCAGAAAAAAAAGAGAATAGCTCTGAAATTACAAACTGACTAAGTCACAATAACAACAAACACCTGAGAGTCATATTATTATGACCACCTGATAATATCCAGAGTATTTGCCATGTGCAGAACACAAAAAGGTCCTGGTAGGTTGTCACAGGTATCTGGACTCACGGCTGCCGAAGGGTGTGTAGGGGAAGAGGGCAAACACAACAATGAAGATGTTCCCATAGATACCCACTTGAGTTCAGATGTAGAGTATTAGGGGCCAAGATAGCAGTTGGAAGCCTTAGCCCTGCTTTTCCAACCAATGTTGGACATTTCGAGCCGTGTGACATATCATATTATCTGGTAGGAAGATCCCATGTGCCTTAGGGAAGACAATCAGCATTTATGGCTGTATGGAATCTGCAAGGATGGATTCATACCCAAATCAGTTGAGAGTGCCTTCTACATGGATGAGTGGCTCAGAAAATGTCTCAAAAATATTCCCCAGACCATGACACTGCCACCACCAGCTTGTGTTCTTCCAGAAATGGTTGCAGGGTGTTTAACACATCAATGTCCATCTGTTCAATAAAGCAGAAAATGTGACTCTTTGGAGAAGGCAACCCTTTGCCAATGAGCAGAGGTCTAATTCCATTTCTGCCATAAAAATGGAAGCCTTTTCTGCTGAAGCTTGGTGCAGTGACATCCATCTGCTCCTGGGCCCCAAACACAGTAGGGTTCACTGGACTGGTGTGTTAGGTTTACGTCTGGTTGCCCCCCGATTCCCTTTGGTGGTGATCTGCTACCCTGTAGCGTCAGTTTGCCCTTTTGCACCTTCAAATCTGACATTCATCTCTCACATCAATGCCACATGGTGCTCCACAGTTTCCAAATTGCTTATTCACAATGGCGCCATTTGCTTCTCATGATACACTTTCAGCACACCAGTACAACAACCATTCACAAACTGTGCATTTTCGGATATACTGCCACCATTGGCCTGAAAGCCTATAATCAGCCCTTTTTGCAAAAACTGTTAAACTCTGTTTATGACAACAACAGGGGATATACATATATGAAGACAGCCTAACACGCACCTTATATAACCACCAAGTCAGCTCACCACACATGACTTCCTTTATTAGCTACACGTTGCTGATGTTGATCATAGCAGGAGGTCATAATAATGTGACTGCAACTGTGTATTAAATGGTAAGTTAATCAATAGCAAAGAGAGTCTTCAAAAATCTGGTTAGTACTGTTGCCAACACTGGAGTTCAAATAACATCAAGAATAGCATCTACATGGAGATCTTTATGTTCCCTCTCTGTTTTAGTGGGGACAGGGAGTAATGTGAATAATGATAATCTCCGTACTGTGGAATATACCAGCACATTATATATATACTATATATATACTATATACATTATATATATATATATATATATATATATACTATATATTATATAAATACAGTGCCTTGCTAAAGTATTCGGCCCCCTTGAATGGGCAAGAATTTCAGTCTCTCGATGTGCAAAACTGATAGAGACATACCACAAGTGACTTGCGGCTGTAATCGCAGCAAAAGGTAGCGCTACAAAGTAATAACTTAAGGGGGCCGAATAATTTGGCACGCCCCAGTTTTCTATTTTTTACAAAAGTTTAAAATATTCAATAAATTTCATGCCACTTCACAATTGTGTTCCACTTGTTGATTCTTCACAAAAAAAATTTACATTTTATATCTTTATGTTTAAAGCCTGAAATGTGGCAAAAGGTTGAAAAATTCAAGGGGGCCGAATACTTTCGCAAGGCACTGTATGTATCAGCACTATGATAACACTATAATAAATGTGGCACTTTTTAAAACTGTCTAGTCTAAGTTTACACTGTCACAGTATTAGAAAGGATTGATACATTTGCCCCAAAAGTTTCAATTAATCATTTTTCTATCGTAAATCCTTACCGGACCATTGCATGCGTCCGTAAGTATGAAGTCGGCATTCATAATGGAGATTCTATTGAAAAAGATCAAACTCTAATCGAAACGTCTACTAGAATCTGTAATAGAATTTGTACTAACATGGATTATCATATATTTTGAAGTCGGCTCATGTATTCGCCATTTTGGAATTATTAAAGTTTTGCATTAAACAAAAATAAAAATTTGATAAATTTCTATAATTGGAGTGCAACCTATTGCCTTTTATATATATACTCCTTTTTTGGTGTGCACCCTCTAAGGACTGGGAGTGCCGAGGACATAATTTTTGTAACTTGTATATTAGTTTGTGACATTCGGCCCGTGTTTGCTTGTGATGATGATGACATTTGTGGCCATGACTGAGAGGAAGAGGAGGTAAAACTGCTGGATGCAGGGTCTGATAACCACTGAAGAACAGATTGGCGCCGCTGTTCAGTAATGAGACGCACAGGGAACCCGGGCCGCCATCACGAATTTAAGGGCCCGATACAGCCAAAGTGGCTGGGCCCCCCCCCCCCCCCCATCTCCCCTCCACCCTCCACCCCCACAAAAAAAAAAAAAAAACATAGGGTGAACGGGGAAAAACTTGTTTGTGGGGTTTTGTTTTTATGGAAACTATGTGATATTAATGACACATTGGGCGACATGTATGACTATTGCCGTTCAGTGCTCTACCTGTCCCAGCTGTAATACGAATGGATTTGCCATACTGAAGCTATAAATCTATAGCTACTTACAGTTTTAGTGCGCCCCACCTCCTGCACGCCCCCCGATCTCAGGCGCATTACAAAGTGCCCCTTGTGCTCTGTAATGCGCCTGATATTGGTGTGCGGCATGTTTTAAACTACTGTAAACGGGGCTGCGCTAGATGTCGAGCTGAAAAGACGCCAGATATCTGGCGCAGACCTGTTCATACATGTCGCCCTTGATCTTTATTTTGTGGGTCAGTGGAATTCCGTCAATACTAGATTTATAAAGAGTTTTTAATGTGTCACCAGGTTTTTTCTTAGACCAATAACCTCTTTCGTCAGCTGAGCTGTGTCAGAGATAAAGTGTTATGGGGTTCTGGGGTTCGGGTTTTTATTTGTATATTTTTCCATTTTAGGGTACATATGACTTTTTCACCTTTAACTTCAACTTTATAGAAAAAGTTCGGTAACCGACACAAAGACACAATTCAGACACTTTTTTATGGTGATAACATTTAAAAATAATGTAGTTTTAAACCTTTTTTTTCCCTGTCTCACCTGGGTATTTGTACAAGTGACCGCTAGTACAATATACTACAGAACTTGTGTACTGCAGTACACTGTCTTTCAAGCAAACTAAAGTGTACATCCTGCAAAACTTTCTGTAAATGTAAAAAGTTGGACATAAAGTTCTGAAGGAGGCAAACCAGACAGGAAGGAGTTAAAGCAGCAAATATATGCCCCCCTTACCTGACTACAGTGTAAGAAGTTAATGGTGTGTTCCTCTTACCTGCTCCTGGGAGATGGATGGCTGGGATGATCTCCAGGACATCTGGCGACTAGCATAGTTAACGTCTCTTCCAGGGACACCAACAGAACTCCAGCGTCACCCGACTTTGCCTGGACCAGGAAGCAGCGCCCCTTTTTTCTCTCCTTTCAGCCCAGGCGGCCATGATAACCTTTCTTGCCCACAACTCATCTCTGCAGAATTTACCACACACATCTTAGAATCCTCACTTTTTCAGCAGTTAATTATAGGTATATACGCCCCCTAAGTTAGGCAGGTATATATGGGCCCCCTCAGTAAGGTAGGTATATAGATGGGCCCCCCTCGCAGGTATATAGATGGGCACCCTCAGCAGGTATATAGATGGGCCCCCTCAGCAGGTATATAAATGGGCCCCCTCAGCAAGTATATAGATGGGCCCCCTTGTAGGTATATAGATGGGCCCCCTCAGCAGGAATATAGATGGGTCCCCTCAGCAGGTATATAGATGGGCCCCCAGGCAGGCACGTTTAATAAAAATGACAATAATAATACTTACCTTTTCTTCTTCCCGGCCGAGCGTCTTCCTGTTCCGCCCTGACATTGGCGGCGTGACATCATCACCCTGCCAGCGTGGGGCCGCTCCTCCGGAAGCTCCTCGGCCGCACCGTGTATTAGTTATTAGGATGTGCGGCCGAGGAGAGGCAGCGGTGCGATGAAGACACTTCACCGCGCCGCTGCCTTGTTCATTGTTAACAAGGCCGCGGCGGGCCCTGGCGACTACGGGGCCGCGGCAGGCCCTGATGAATAGCGGGTCCTGGTAACTATGGGGCGGCGGTGGGCCCTGATGACTAGTGGGCCCTCGCAACTACGGGGCTGCGGCGGGCCCTGATGACTAACGGGCCCTGGCAACTACAGGGCTGCGGCGGGCCCTGATGACTATCAGGCAATTGAAACAAAGGGGCGCACTGCCACCGGGCCCCCTTGTTTCACAATTTGGCCCGGGCCCCGTACAGCAGTGCCCCCTGTTCTGCCCTATCGGCGACCCTGCAGGGAACTGACCAAGCGATGACAGGCCTGACGGTCCTGCGACTGACAATGTGCTTACTTGTGTGTTGTCTGGAGAACTGGAATAAGTGCCTTGTCGTACCTCTAGCTCCACTTTCTACGCCCCCCCTTGCTCGCTTACCACCTCTAATTCTCTCCATGTTTAGAAGTGATAAATATTATAGCTCTGCGCGTGGCATAAGATATATGTAATAAAAAAGAGAAGTGTATATATATATGTGGATCACAATAACGCACTGGTACATTTCAGTGTTATGTGGACTTAAAATCTGGCAAAATTATAGTTTTTGGCATTAAGTAAGATTTAGCAACAAAGAGAACTCTATTTCCTGGGTATATATCTGTATGACAATAACACATAATATATTTGAAAGGTTTTTCACCCCAAAACTGCCAAAAATTTACTTTTCTCCACTCAGTATAATTTTCACCAACCAACCACTATTCAAAATATATTTCTTTGTGTAGGAGATTTGGAAATGGTGTGTTATACAATTACTGAACCCCCAAGACTGCTTGGGACCTATCACAATGATTTGTTATTAGGTAGACAGGTACTTTAAAGTGGTGAAACATGTGCTGAGGTATCTAATATTTGGTATAAGACCCTCCATACATTTTTGCAACATGAATTCATTTATGTGTGTTTCTTTTTACATAACCCATGTTAAAGCTATTCTGGGTTGGGTGTGATACTTTTATTGAAAGTAGTCAATAAGTCAAATTCACCCTATACTTTTGTACCTCAGGGTCACTATTCACTGTGATTGACTCGTGTTATTGTAGTATTATCATAATTAAGTACACTTTATTCTTATTTGTAACTTTGATGATGCTCTTTCTTTGTTGGTATGATAAAAAGATGTCAGTGTATAACAACTTGTTGCACAGAAACAGACTGGTCAAAGTGCCTGTAATGACTGCTGTCCACCATCAGATGTAGTAATGGAAGAACGTGGCCTGGTCTGATTAATCAGTGTGTTGCTCTTGGCAAAGTTCTACTGAAAATCCTTGGGTTCTGATAATTATTACTTTAACACATATCACCTACCTTAAGGGGGTTTTGCCACGATGTAATGTTGACGTGGGATCCTCCAAAATGTGTATTTAATTACTTTTCTAAATATATGTGATTACAAAAATTGCAGCCTGAGAGAGCTACAGGCTGCCTTACCTGCCCTTAGTTACTAAAAAGCTTCTATTAGATACGACCTGACAAGAGCTTCTGGCCGGGCTTGCGCAGAGCACACTTCTTATCTGATGAAAGGGAGCTGAAAAAGCTTTCAAGGCACCGGGTAGAGAGATGTTGTCTTTTGTATACAGAATCCACTAGTTGTAGTGTGATTATCTGAGTAGATCCCTGCTTTATCTGATGACTGGGAGCATGAAGAAGCTTTTAAGAGGCTGAAGAAGCTTTCAAGAGGCTGTGGAGAAAAGGTTTTGTCATTTGTATACAGAATCCACTAGTTATAGTTTGATTATTTGAGTGAACATTTCACGCGATCCCTTGCATGGCTCTGTGCTCTGGCTGTGTCTCTCTCTCTCTTAGCTCAGCATTGCTTTGTTTACGTTTGCTTCTTAGCAGATAAGGCACGTCCTGGCAAAACCCCTTTAACATTGTTGCAGAGCTGGGTCACCTGTTAATGCCAATGGCATTCACTAACAGCAGTGACCTCTTTCAGCAGAATAATGCACCCTGCCACACTGCAGAAAGTGTTTAGGAATGGTTTGAAGAATATGACAAAGAGTTTTAGATGTTGACTTGACTCTTCAAATTCTCAAGATCCTGTTAAGTATCAGTAAAATGTGCTAGAAAAACAAGTCTAAATTGTGATGGCCTCATCTTCCAACTTAGTCTTGGTGACTGCTCCTACACAATGCCTTCATGGAGTGCATGAGACTTATTGGTGACATGAGGGAGGCCTTCACAATATTAGGCAGATGTTTTCAACGTTCTGGCTGAGCTGTGTATTAGCTCATATTGTTTTCTTATTCTGTGCTTTGTATACTAATCAGCTTGTTTGGGAACTTTATATTTTTCTTCCTTAAATTGCCATTATTTAGGCATCTGTTAACTATGTCTTCTTTTTTTTACAGTTCAGGCAATGGAAGTAAATTCTGGTATGTAATTTTAATGTTACATTTCTAGCATTGCTGCAAAATTTGGCTGTAATGTATTGAGCACCTTGTGGTTCAGTATGAAAGCTCGGAAATGCATAATGAAACCTATAGAGAAAGAATCATTTTAAAGCCACATAAAAAAGTCAGTCTTTCAATTTATCCAAAAAGTGTGAGTTATGACAACCTTAAGCAATATAAAAACAACGTTGGGAACTTCACAACTTTGTTTTAACTCCATGTGCCGCTGTATTGCTTCTGTGTCATATGCATGAGTCCTTACTCTCACTGCATAGACAGAACATATATGACCCCAAGGTATGCAACTCTTTGACATACGGTTACATAGTTCATCAATTGATTACACTGTAAAAATAAAACATGTAAAAAAAATGTGATATACATTTTTGTGGGATCCCTTTGTATTGAAAATTGTCATCAATCATGCTTTTTAAAACAGTTTCAATAGGGATGCCAGTACATGCTCCCCAGATGTATAGCAATCTTTTGTATACATCAAGATATTAAAAGTTAATGGATCTGCTAACATATATGTCAGAAGTATTCAACAAACCATCTCTACCACTGGACTATTGATACAACCTCCCAAGAGAGGGGGTGGCTCCTATTGTAAGGGTTGAGATGCTCCCAACAACACTCCCAGAGCTTGTCACAGTGGTTTAGCTACCTGTCTGGAAGCAAGTGGGTGGGCAGCTGAACAGAAGTGACAGGTTGAGGGGCACTGGTGTATTTACCCTTCAGACTCTAGGTCTGGGTGTCATTTTTCTTGCTTCTGATGCTGTTCAGAAGCTGAAAATTTTATACAGCAGTGCACACAACTTCCTGACCGTAGATGGTGTCAGAACTCTGTACAGTAGTGCCTAGACCTGAAGAAGGCCCAAATAAGTATAGGGTTGTGAGTAAATCAAATTTTTCATTAAGACCTTGTCCTTACCAGTAAGTTAAAATAACCAAATGTACAGCAGCTTTCTATTTTGCAACACTAGATTCCCCCCTAAACAGCAATGTTTCCAACCAAGATGCTTGTCTCCCTAAAGTGGCACATCAACCTTTCCCCATGAGACATCACCCTTCCAAAACAGCTCCCTAGCATTATAGTCACATCCCTAAACAGCACAATGGTCACCTCTAACACTAATCTCTTCAAAAGCAGCACCTTCAACCACAAGGTCCCTCCTAAACAGATTACCCTTAAACTTGTATAGATATTTCCCTTAAAAGAAAAATGTAGTGGCTAACCTCCCCAAAAGTAGGACCCTCCCAAAAAAAAACAGACATTGCCGGACACTATGATTGTCCTCTAAAGTGGCACGTAAGCCATGAGACTAATTCCTCACTAGAGAATCTTCTTATACCTCTCATTATAGTACTACCCCTCTAATGCTCATCCCAAAGTGGATAATCTGTCTAAACTGGAGAGGCTTCTTGAACAACTGCAAAATAAATAAATACTAACATATCCCGTAAAATCTGATTTTTTTCAGTCCCTTCAGTACTTATATTTGATATTGATCATTAACAATTTTCACTTAAACCCGAGGTAGAGAAAACAGTAGCACTAAATAAAAGTTATTAATAATTAAAGTGCTAAAAAATATGGATTTTGATAAAGAATTATGTATGTTTATGTTTCATGTATATTTTTTTATTTTAGCTGCTGAGCTGGTTGGTAAGTAAAGAGAAAAAACTATTTCTACTACTGGCATTTTTTATTACTTTATTGACAAGTTATGAACAACCTGCAGAAACAAAAGAGGTTTGCAAAACACTTCATTACACTTCCAGGAAAAACCATCTGTGAACCCATAGGGTCCGTCCACACAGCATAGTTTTCTCATCGGATGTCAGGGCTGGGCTGTGCTCAGGCTCTAGGGATCTGCAGGATGCAGCAGCTGATGCACGATCCCACCCTGATACACATGCTGCTGACAACTCTGTGAGTGACAGGGGCCCAGCCACTCCTGACAGGGGGCGAGTTGCACCAGCCAATGGGAGGACCCGGAGGCTGCTCCAATCAGCTGCAGGAGCGGTATCCAGGAATCCCATTTAAACTCCCTGAAGGCTGGGTGCTGCGCCTGTGATATTCCTGGCTACCTCATGTACTTGTTCGGTTTAGTGTGTTTTGCTTATCTGTGTTCCTGACCTCGGCCTGTTCTCCTGACCCCAACTTGTCTCCTGATTTTGTGCTTCACTTCTGTTTGGCTTTTGACCTCGGCTTGTTTACGTTTATTCCTCCGGTTCTGATATGTGGCTTTGGCGTTCCTATTTGATATTGACTTGGACTGTCTGACTATTCTTCCTTCTGATGGCCCCAGCACTTTAGCAGCGCAGGGACTGTCGCCCAGTTGCCGTCTGCCACCTAGGGCAGCACATCAAGTAGGCAGGGACAGTGGGCTGGGTTCCAGTTAGGGCTCACTGCACCTCCCTTGACGTGACATCGGATTTTTAGATGGTTTGCAGACTTGGAAACCATCTGAAAACCAACAAGAAACCATCCCCTAGACTTTAAAAGAAAATCCGTTCAGTAGTCTACACTGAACGGATTTTTAGCCGGATGGCTTTTCAGCTGACGGCACTCCTAAAAACTCGGAGCATGCACAATCTTCTGCACGATTTTCAGACGGAAGGTGTGCAAATTCAATGGTTGTGGAGGATGGGCGAATCCTCAAACTGCGGACAGAACCGTCTAAAGCCACTGAAAAGACAATAAAATACCGGCCGGATTCGTAAACAGCATCCGACTGGTATTTTACCACTGCCATGTGGACGTATCCGTGCACCAGAGCACAGAAGGAAAAAAAACTAAGTAAATAATTCTCATTATCATAATTACTTACAAGTATAGGAATTTTGGTTATGACATGAATATGGGAAGGATTTTTGCATGTATAGAGTTTATACTATCTTGATGCATCATGCAAACTTCACCCAGAGAAAGGTTGCATCATTGCATCAAAATAAATAATACATACAATGTCCATCCAGATTGTATAACTCAGAGTCCACATAAATGGTCACATAGCATAAATATCAGTGGCATAACTACCACCATAGCAGCTGTTAAAGACAAATTAACGACAAATTGGCTGGCCGGGATCTCCCAACTTCCCAACTACCAGAATAGATGTCCGTTTTGCTAAGAGCAACGTGAGCTCTGCCAGCAATGAGAATCTGTCCAGCTACGCCAACTTCCTCAACTAGCCCCCATCTTTCAGAGGCCTCCACTGCCTTCACCAACAGTCCCTCGGGGTGAGAATATGCAAGTAGATAGAGCCCATGTATCTGAGAAAGAACGCACTTGCAGACGTTTCTACATTGTCTAGGGAAGTGGCCCAGCAGGGAATCGAGCCTCATAGGTTTCTAAGTAATTTTGTTTGCACCTTGGCCAGGGCCAGGGTAGACATCTGCTTCAAGAGGCAAAACATCAAAGGATATATGGCAGACACCCGGTGCAGAAGTTCCATAAAAAATTATGGAATAACTGTACGGCACAGCCAGACCCCAATTTCATATTTTTAAATATGAAAGCGCCCCACATGCACAGCTGTCACTCCCTCGTTTGTAGGACCAACTGTCAGGGAGAAATGAGAAGCTGGTACCAGGAACAGAGCAGCAACCCAGAGTTTGGTATCCCAGCTTAGCTTGGGTCCATCCAGCTCTGATGGTGCCATTGGTGCAGTTCTGCACCATTCCCCTGCCAATATATAGCCCGTTCCAGTGTTAGAAGCCAGAATCAGCATGGCCTTGGTGGGCGGGGACTGTTGACCATCCCAGGGGTGTTACAGGGGTGTGACAGAGGTGTGATATGGAATGTCCCATTATAGATAAAAGGGAGAGGCCCACCTGGGCCCATTGTCGTCTCCATTGGGAAGGGAGTTATGCCAGGCGTACCGGGAGCTTGCAGGACCAGCATACTGCACCAAGATAACCTAAGGTAATTAGACATATATTGCTGCTTCTTTTGTCTGTATCCATATCCTGTTTGTATTTGCACCTCTGACCAGTATACGTATGGCTGTATCCCCTATGTATGTATTGTGTGTCTAGTTTATTCATAAGGCGATTAAAACATATAAACTTTGATCCTGAGCTGTCTTAATGAAGCCGAACCATGTGTCTGTATTCTTGGTCTCGAATATTGCTACCCAGGGCAGGTCTCTGGCCCGGTTATCAGTCTGTAATGGCCAGGCTAATGACTAATGAGGAACTTGTGGCAGTCTACCATGCTGGCAGAGTTTTGTTTCACCGGTGCGCATAAACAGATCTCTCCCAGCCATTCAGGATTGTGGGCGAGTGGGGTATCCTCTGGAACTCCCTGGGTCTTCCTGTGCAGACAATTTATAACAGTTTAGAAAACAAATATAGATACAGTTGTTGTTTTTTTTAAAAACATAGAACATGCTTATGTCTGGTAAACTTTATTCCAAATTTGATATTTAACTCTATTTATCCCATGACTGTTTTCCAGAAGCTGCAATTTATTATGATGTATCTATAGACATAGGTAAGTATAACCAAGTGACATGCTAAATTTAATCTTAGAATGGAAGTTAAAGATAAATTAAACTTCCATTATAATTTAGCTTTATTAATAACATACGAGGAAACTCAGGTCACTAGGATGGATTTTAAATAGGTGGTTGTTTTGCCAAGTTTTATTCCGGTTCGGAATACAGCTTTATAGAAGGCCAGTCAATAATGATATAACACAGCTTTATTGTTACAATAGTCCAATAATAAATCAAGTATGATAAAATGATAACATAAAATGATTCCAGAAAATAGGGAGATAGTATGTACAGTTTATAAGAGAAAAATAAGTATTTACAAAAGTTATAAGCGCTTATAATACTTCACCTGTCGAATATTGTATCTCGAATCAGCTAACTTCAACCATGAGACACCGTAAAACAGATCTCGACGAATTTGAGAAACTTTTAGGGAGCAAGCATCACTGTGTATAGACGTCTCCATACAAGGAAGGAACGGTTTCTGGTTTTCATGGCTGATGTTAGAGATATATATATATATCCAACCTAAACAAAATGGCGGACACGACCTAATGCTGTGTCAGCTTAAAAAAGAGTATGCAAAGAGTCCTGCAAATAGACAATTTAATCACATCCCCCAGACAGACATTTGGGGAAAGGGAAAAAAAAGTATTTATTAGAAGGCGTCTCGTGCTCTGCTGGAAACTGGCTATAGCATAAAAAACAACCCTGAAACAAAGGTAAAAAAAAAATGTGCACACAATGCAAGATATTAAAATGAGCTTAGTAAATACCACATGGATTTTTTCTTTCATCTAGTTGTAACCCAATTTATAAAGACGACTACTCCAATATTTTACTCTTATACTCAGGAAATCACCTTCACCATTATTTGACTTTAGGGATAATTAGTTCATTTTTAAATCAAATATATCAGATTAACCGCCTAAAATAAAGCACAAGCAAGTCAGTGACATTATAAGACAGTAACATTTCCTATATTTAGTTCAATCAAAATATGCAACAATGTAACTCTTCCAGCTTTTCTATAACTACATATCCCTGCAATATAAGGAGCTGTAAAACTGTTCTCATATAATGATGTCCGTTATATGCAGAATTATAAATTATACAATAGATGCAAATTTATATACAAACTGATACTGATATCCTTCCTTGGTCTAACAGAAACCCGGGTGACACAACTTCCCCGCTGCACTCTCTTACGGGGGGACTTCAATTTACCCACACCCTCTGTCTTGGCAGCAGACATGGAAGAGGTGTCGGTCCTTGGTCTAACAGAAACCCGGCTGACATAACTTCCCCGCTGCACTCTCTTAAGGGGGGGACTTCAATTTATACACACCCTCTGTCTTACGGGGGGACTTCAATTTACCCACACCCTCTGTTCTACGGGGGGGGGGGGGGACTTCAATTTACCCACACCCTCTGTCCTACGGGGGGGGGGGGTTCAATTTACCCACACCTTCTGTCTTACGGGGGGGGACTTCAATTTACCCACACCCTCTGTCCTTCGGGGGGGACTTTAATTTACCCACACCCTCTGTCCTACTGGGGGGGACTTCAATTTACCCACACCCTCTGTCCTGGCGGCAAACATGGAAGAGGTGTCGGCTTTCTTCTGTCAGATACCTGCTCCTTTGTCCCCATTCCACCACTACCTGCAAACCTACAACACCTTAATCCTCATACTCTCTCTGCCTCTCTCTCTGGTAGCCTCACGGGACCTTCTTCTCTGCTCTTGTCTTCCTCCACACTCTGGACCTCACTGCTCCAACACCTCAGACTCTCCTCCACCTTCACTTGCCTGAAAAGCAACCTGAAAACCCATCTGTTCTGGGACCTATAACCTGCTATAACCCCGTTGCTAGTACTCCACCCCAGAAACATGTCTACCTCTCTCCTTCTGTACCAGTTGTTAGTTATTAACTTGTCACCTTTTGTACTTGTTTGAACCACATTATATATACAACCCAAATATACAGCGCTCTGGAAATCTAATAATAACAATAAACACGAAGCAACTATATTTACATTTGCTAACATTGTCCTGTTTCCACAAACCTCTGCTCTACCCTTTGTTTGAGCTGAATAACAGGCAGAATTACCTTTGCTGCAACACACTGATATCTGTCCTTCTTCATCAGCAGCTCTGCAATCCCCTAAGAACTCTGCAACATTTCTTGTCCTTCATTCTGCTTACAGCTTTGTGACCACTTGTTGGCCAAAACACAGCAAGGAGCTTATTCCCACCCTTGAATCTCAACAGATGCACTAGCAATCACTGTTTCCTTCAACACAGACATGTTTTACACAATGTCTCACTATTTTCCGGATTACTGGACGTCTCAGAATTGACTGGTAAACCTTCTGCTGTATCCTGTCCACAGCGCCATGTATGTTTTGCCAAGTTTATTAGGTTCAATACAGCTTTATAGAAGGCCAGTCAATAATGATATAACACAGCTTTATTGTTACAATAGTCCAATAATAAATCAGGTATGATAAAATGATAACATAAAATGATTCCAGAAAATAGGGAGATAGTATGTACAGTTTATAAGAGAAAAATAAGTATTTGCAAAAGTTATAAGCGCTTATAATACTTCACCTGTCGAGTAGTGTATCCCAAATTGCTAACGGTCCGAGAAACCTAAAGAGAGATGGCGGACGAATCCGCGATCCTTCCCGGGTGCGCATCCTGGTGGATGTTCCAACCATGGCGGGAACGGTTCGGCATGGCTGATGTCTGAGATACTATTACCATAACCGCGCACTGATATGCCGTGCGCCCTTAAGGAGTAGGCGGGTTGCCTTGTGTACTCCCCTACAGGAGTGGCAGTCAGTTAGAGTCGCTCAAGTTTCCGGGATGTCAAAAGCTAGCTGCCCTGAAATTTATGGTAAATTGCACAGGAAGCTTAAAAGCCTTTTTAAGGAATACGAAAAACTTTAAATCAGACTGTGTGTGAATGGCTTACTAGAATCCCCATTGCCACAAGTGAAAGCGTTCCCCAAAAGCATTTCTATTGATTACTAGTAATCACAATTCGGGTACTTTTTTTACTACAACTTTAGAAACCCGTTCACAGAGTTTCTGACCTATACCTGCCCAGTCCTTTGAGGGAAAAACCTCTGCAGGCCCCGTGACACAAATTTTGCCTGTCCAACTTTAAATTTTTCCGGTACACGATTGTGTACCACCATAGCAGTGACTGAAGCAAGGTGTCAAACAAGGTTGGCGTTGGAACCTAGTGCCTCACGCCGCATAAGTACATCAATGCTTTGGTACTGGTCATTTGTAGTGAAACACTTGCAGGTTTATAGGGTTTTCACTGAGGGATTTGGCTTACCTATCAACGCTCCATAGCTCCAGTGGATGCAACTACCCAGAATTACAGTTAGGGTTCCAAACCAAAGGCATGCAAAACGTGGACATGCACAAACATCCGGTGATTTCTTAAAAATTTTGCTCAGGTCAATCGGCCAGCAAGATCGCAAAAACAACTGCATCTTTGCCCAGCTCACCAACTGATCGTCAATACCTTGGATTTTTAAGAAGCAGGTATTTCAATTTTGTGTATGGCCCATTCGGCTAGTTTTTCTTTTTCGAGTTCCCGTATATCCACACCGGTGGGAAATCAAAGCTCTCGGCCTTAAAACCTCCTCAGCCTTCCTACAATCTTTTTTGGGACCAAGGCTTTTGCCGGGGTTTCAACGCACGTTCGAACCCCTGTCATGCTACGTGAAACTGATGGTGATAGTTTTTAGGAATGCTGATGCCAAATGGATTTTCTTATTAAATTTAGGGAATGGGATGGTTTAGGGCAAACCACATCTGTTGAAAAACGACCAATGACCTGCCGGAACCCTTAAACCCTTCCTTTTCCAGGTATTTCCGCACACGTATTTCGAGAGCCGGCGCGAGTCGATCTTTCCCCACCCCGCTAGAGACCGCGCATTTTTGCCTTCTGTCTGCGGGCGATTATACCTTGTGGGGACTATGCGTCATTTCCGTTTTTCCGGCTTCACTATACATGTTTGGCGATCAGACCGTCTACGCGCTTTTAAAGGTTTTCCAAAGCGGAAAACGCCTTTGGCAGCAAGGCCTCCCGTCTTCCTGAACGGAGTTAATTCTTCTTGCCACCCGCATCGATATAAGGTTTGCTGAGGGAGGAGGAGCTTTGCAAGAAAGAGAGTGCTCTCCTGTCCCCGGGGTTTCACCTGGCTCCCGGTTCAGCATTCTCCAATTCCCCCCCCTAACCGCCCGAGGGGGACCCATGAAATGGGCCGGCCCCCTTAAAAGAGCAAAAACTGAACCGTGTGACAGAAAGCTATGCCCCTACTGCGCCACCCGGCCCCCCTTCCCAGAAGTTGCCCCTTCGCCTCAGCCCCCCGGGAAACGCTCCCACCCAGGGCTGGGGGGAGGGTCCTAGGGGCAGTTTCCTCCCCTTCCAGTTTTTTGATGCGTGGGGTGACTTCTGATGTGGTCCTGCTTCCGGAGTTCTTTCCCGGATTTTGGGGTCTGCCGGGAACTTATCTTAGCCTACTGGTAAACCCCCGGGGGTACCACATAAAACCCGTGGTCCCGGGGGAGAAGCCGCTGCTTATCTCCTCGGTCAGTGGGGAGTCCTATGATCCCATCCTTTTTAAACCGGCCCCGGTGACTCTCCGTGTGGGGGCTCTACTAAAGAGAAGTTAGGTTCCACCCTGTCCCTGCTTCCTCGGCGATCCCCTTGGGGTCCCCTGGCTGCAAAGTCACCCCCCCACGCCGTTGGAAGACAGGGGAAGTCCGCTTTTGGGGACCGGAAAGCCGAACCGAAACTTGGAGGGTACCACGCCCGGGGCCCACCCCTTCTCCCCCCCTTGTCAAGGCGTTGCCAGGCCTGCCGGCCCGAGTACCCCGGATTTTGGGATGTGTTCCCGAGAAAAAGGTGAGAAGCTACCTCCACTTCCATTGACTGTCCATAGACCCCTTCCCCAACAAGTCCCCTCACGGGGTCGGGTCTATCCTCTGTCTGTGCCCGAACTCAGGCGTCGGCTTACATACAGGAGAATTTGCTAAGGGATTCATTGCAAGTCCCCCTCGCCCGCCGGGGCTGGTTTTTTTTTCGTCCAGAAAAAAGACGGGTCTCTTCGGCCGTGTATAGATTACAGGGGGCCCAAAAAGATCAGGGGAACAGATACCCTCTACCCCCCATATGGAGCTCTTTTTTCGTCTTCGTGGAGCCAAAGGTTTTTTAAAATTTGGACCTGGCGGTGCCCATAACCTCTCAGAATTCGTGAGGGGGACGATTTGGGAAAACAGCCTTCAAAACCCGGGACGGCCATTTCGAGTATCTCGTAATGCCTTTTGGGCTATGCAAAAGCCCCCCGCCGTTTCCAGGATTTTGTCAAGCTATTTTAGAGGGGCTTCTGTACACGCGTCATAGTGTCCTGGACCATTCTGATTTTTTCTCCGCCACAGACTTCGGGGACAAATACGCCGGTCCTGCGCGCCTGCGGAAAAAATTGACTGTTGCCAAGCGGGAAGTTCGGTTCCACCCGGCCCCGCTTTTTCCTGGATAAAAAGTCTCCGACCCTGGTGCAGATGGACCAGCTAAGTGTCGCGATCCCGCAGTGGGCCAGCCCTGTCGGCTTTGGGGATTTAACGCTTTCCCGGGATTCGCCAAAATTTTCCGGAGTTTATTCCCCCCTTCTCTTCGCGGTGGCTCCCATGTGGTCCCCCCGGAAAAAATGCCAACCCGAAATGTTGGTCCCCCTAGTGAGGAAGCATTTTTCTCGATGAAGTAAGCGTTTTCTTTTTGCACCTACCTGGTTCGTCCCGATCCGGTAGGCCCCCTTTCCCGGAAATGGTTTCCCTTTTGTGGGGGCAGGGGCGGTCCTGCTAGAAAGGGCCCAAAAACAAGACGGGGCTTTGCGGTTTCTTCTCCAGGACCTTCTCGCCGGTGAAACGCAACTAACCATTGGAGATCGAGGCTGCTGGCCATCAAAATTGGACAGAGGAGTGGCGACATTTGCTGGGGGGGCCCCGTCACCCATTCGGTCTTCACGGACCCAAAAAATTACAGTACCTCCCAAAAACGGCCCAGGGTTCTCAACCCCCGCCCGGCCGGGTTTGGGCTCTATTTTTCTCTCGCTTTAATTCAATACACTTCCGGCAGCCGAGAGAAAGCAAGGTGATGCCCTTCCCGAGACCCCTGACGCACTGGAGAAGAACCGTGTCCCACAATCATTGCTCCCGACGGCTGATCCACGTGGGTCCGGGGGACCTTCGGAGGGTACCACCCGGAAACCTAGTTCGTCCTGCCTCAGACGGAGAAATTTTGGGGAAATGGGGGCATAGTTCCTTCGGGCTGGTCACCCCGGATACGAAAAGTCCCACCCCTCATCTCCGGCGCACTGGGGGCCGACCCTGCCCCAGGGGTCCCCGACTTTGTTCTCGCCCGTGAAAACATGTGCCCCGGGAAAAAGGTTCCGCCTAGGCCCCCGGGGGCTCTTTGTCCTTGCCCTCCCAGGGGTCTCCATGGAACCATCGGCAGGACTTTTATTACGGCCTTCGCCCTTTCAGGGAATTCTGTCATCTGGGTGGTCAGGATAGTTCCTAAAAGTTCCCACTTCGTCCAATCCCGGGTCTTCCCCGGCTCCTCAATGGCGGGCATTTCTTCCCCTATTTTTCGTCTGCATGGATTACCTTCGCTATGTGTTTTTATCGGGGTTCCAAAATTTTTTCAAAATTTTTTGGGGGGCCCTGTGTTCTCGCTTCAAGTTAAAAATTTGGTTTTTCTTCTGCCCACCATCCCCGAGATTGGTCAAAATGGAGAGGGTGAATCAGGTATTGGGCGAATACCTCGCCTTTCGTGTCCGGGGTCAGGAAAACTGGGGAGCGTTCCGTGGGCCGAATTTTCCTACAACCACGGGACTCTGATTTACAGCTTTCTCCCTCCTGGGGGTTACGGTGTACCCACGCCCGCCCCTCCCTGGCTATGACTTCCCGGGGTTTCCCGCTGTGGACAACCAAGTGCTGGACATTAAGCCATTTGGGGGGAACCCACTTCCCCTTTAACCCGGGGCCCCTACCCCCATGAAGACCCCGCCGACAAGGAAGGAGGCCGCCCCCCCACTTTCCCGCCCCGGGTGGGGGTGGCTCTTGCCAGACAGAGCCTCAAGGTCCCAGCTAAAAATTTGGTCCACGATTTTTTGGGGCCTTTTGAGTGCTCCGTAGATAAATCCAGTTTTGGGTACAAGCTCTGCCTTTTTCCCCCTTCTCTTTGGTTCCTAACGCCTTCCCGTCTCCCTCCTTAAGCCTTGGTCCTGAACCGTTTCCCCCAGGAGCGCTGCTCCATCTCTTGCTAGGTCTCCGATGTCTTTGAGTTAAGGGAAACCCGACATGAAGATCGTCAGGGGGGGGGCGATTTTTTTTTGTTATTTGGAGGGGTTCGGGCCCCCCAAAAAGGGGGCTGGGAACCGGGTCCAAAATCCTGAACCCCGGGCCTTTTCGTAAGTTTCTTCGCCCCAAGAAGAGGGGGGAAAAATAAGGGGGGGGGGTACGTCACGGCCCGGGGCCGTCCCCCGGGCGGGGGCGGGCGATCCCGGCCCCCTCCCCGGGGGCTTCCGGGGTCGGGGGGCCCCGCCGGGGGACGGCCGGGGGGGGTCTGCCGGACTTACCTGACCGCGTCCTGTGCCGTCCGCCCCCTTGCCCGGCCCAGGCCGCTCCCCGTGTCCCAAGGGGGCCCAGCGCCGCTCTTTTCCCCGGGGATTTAAAGGGGCCGCGCCACTGATTATTGGCTAATTGCCCGCGTTCCCCCACTTAAGGATAGTCCCACTATCATCCTTGCTGGATCTATGATGCCCTGCCCTAGTGAAAGGTTCCAAAGCATATTGCCTTTCCGTTACCCCGCCCCTCGCTACTTTTTCAACTCCGAACCCCTGGCTGGCCCACCTTCCCCGGCCCCTTCCTCCCCTTCCCCGAAACCCCTTTCCGCCTGCCCTGACCTTCTGCCTGCCCCACGAACGATTCTCGGACTTTTCGATTCTGTCCACGTGACCTGGCTGCCACGAAGAATACGTAGGGGGGACGACCTGGGAGCCCACGCCGCAGGAAAAATCCATCCTGTTTGCGGGGGGCTCTGGTGAAAAACCCGGGGGCTACTTAATTCCGTTCCTGGCGTGGTAGCTATCATCGTTGCGGGTGGTCCCCGTGGATCCCCTACCCCGCCCCTTACACCAAACTGCTAAAATTCAACCATGAGAAAACATAAAATGATGGCGACGAATTTGGAAACTCTTAGGGACAAGCCACTGTTGTAGATGTCTCCTACCAGGAAGGAACGGTTTCTGGTTTTTGGCTGATGTTAGAGATACATAATATCCAACATAAACAAAATAGCGACACACCTAATTGTGTCAGCTTAAAAAAATATGCAGAGGTTTGTTTGTGTATCTGCCCTCCACCATGAGTGGGCCCTCCAAGTTAGAAGTTGATAAAAAAGACACCTCTTCACAGGAGATAAATCAAAAAACATACAGAAATCTGAAAATAAGGAAAAAATGAAAGGGAAACCTTCATGTGTATTAAGTCAACAGAAGTGTAAACAGCTTTTTTTGAATACACTGGACATACAAAAGAAAAAACATTAAGTAGACTTTTGTGTGTTTAAATAGGCTTTTTGGGCTAAAAGAAAAACAAAACATTGAAAGACAAAAATGCAAATTTGCACCCTCAAGTAAATACATAAATTTGATATAAAAATAGAAATAATTCACTAAAATTTGGCTCAATAGTCATTTATTTTGACTAGCATTACAGTGGTAGAAACTGTTTTTTCAGGGTTTCTAGGTATAACCAAAAACCAGCCCTTTTAGGGAAAAAAAACTAGCAGGCCCGGTCCAACCAAAAATTTAAAAAAATTCAACTTTAATTTTTCCGAGTTTTAAAATACAGAAATTGTGTTTCAAACACACCATAGTAGTATTAAGAATGTGTGTCTGAAACAAGGATTGCTTATGTTTGTGAACCAGCATTTTCTGTGACTTTAACTTGATACAGTAAAAAGATGCAGTAATGGTATTGTTGTTTCATTTGTTAGTGCCAACCTACATTGCAAGGATTTATAGTCGATTTTTAGGACTGATTTGGGATTTGGAACCAATTTGAAAAACACCTGTCAACCATCCCCATAGACCTCAACAGAAAATGTGACTGCAAGTCTACACGGCATGAATTTTCTGAGGTTGGATTTCAAAACCAATGGCTTTGCAAAAAACGTGGAGCATGCACATTCTTCTGTTGGATTTTCTATGGAAAATTTACTGTGCAGTGTCAATGGGCCAGCCAAATCCGAAAAAAACAACTGCAAAATCTCCCCCCAAAAAAGTGACAAAAAACTGATCTGTAAAATTCCATCGGATTCTGTTATAGAATGCGACAGGTATTTTACAATTTCTGTGTGAATGTGCCCTTATATTTCACGGACTAGTTTTTCTTTTTAGAATTTACGACCAGCTATATCCACTAACTTCGATTAGACTCAGTGTGAAAGTCATAAGGTAAGGCTGCGTTCCCACTGTAAAGACCAAATACCAGTCAGCCTTTCCGACCAGTATTTTATCTTTTTTTGGGACGCAGGGGGATGGCTTTTGTCTGCGGTTTGCAGATTCAAGCCACCCCCCTTCGAACCCACATGTTCATGTTCTGCCTGAAAACTGAGTAGAAGTTTTTAGGAATGCTGACTGCTGAATGGATTTTCTATTAAACTCTATGAGGGAACTGCATGTCGGTTTTAAGATGGTTTCTAAAACTGCAAACTGTTTGAAAAACAGACCAAAATACCATGCCGTGGGGGCAAGCCCTTAAAGCTCATCTAGTGCTTTGCTTTATTATACTTTAGGCTATTTCTCCACTGCACACTATTTCGATCGTATCTTCGGCGCTTTTAGTTTTTTAAGATACGATCTTTCCTGCCACTCCATAAAAGACAATAGAAAAGACGAGCTGCATTCTCCACAGCTCGTCTTTCCTCCGCTCGTCTTTTGGCGCAGGCGTATTATACAACATGTTGTATAATACGCCGACGCTTCTCGTTTTCTTACCGTCTTCACATATATACAATTGTTTGGGCGACGTCAGGAAACGAGAAGTGACTGCGGTTTTTGTACAAAGCGTGACAAAAGCCACGGTCCTGCATTGGAGAAAAAACGGCTGCCTTCGGACCGTTTTTTGTCCAGTGCAGTGGAGACATAGCCTTAGACTGCCTGCCAATACTCTGCGGCTATCTCCTTAATAGCAAATAGAAATTTGCAACTATTTAACTAATAAACTCTAAGAGTATGTTCACACAGCATAATTGTGGCTTGCATTTCGCCGCGTATTTGCGTTTTAATATGGGCGAGATGCGCGCCGCAATTACGATAATCCATAGCTCTCATAGAGAACTATGGATTATGCCTTGTCCCCCCGCGCATACAATACGATCGTACTGTACGCGCGGGGAGATAAGTGACATGTAACGCATGTCCATGGGGAGTAATGCATGTCTATGGGGCCAGCGGGCAGCCGGCCCTCTGCGCCACGGGAGTACATGCTGATTAGCGCGGGCTCCCGAAAGAGACACGTACTGTATGTGCCACAACACATCGTGTGAACATACCCTAAGGGCTTGTCCCCACGGCAAGGGTTATTGCTCGGTTTTTGTAAAACTGCAAATTGTCTGAAAACTGACAAGCAAGGCTCCCCATAGAGTTTAATAGAAAATCCGTATTTGGTCAGTATTTGGTCTTTGCCGTGTAAACACACCCTAAGGCTAGGTTTACCAGCACAGGTATTTTGAATCCGATGAAAATCTGATGGTACCCTGTGCTGCATAGACAGCAATAAAAAAATCCGTGCTACAGTCTTTACAGCACAGATTTTTTACTGTTGGTTTTAAAATGTGGCTGAATATGCAATGTGTTGTATATTTCTCAGGATTCCACCGGATTGTACGGGGCTGATGGGAAATACAAAAACCCATTGCGGCTTGTGCGCAAATCTGCGCCAGAAACCGTGGTCTTGCCACAGTCCAGCAATATCAAAATGCCATCAGATTTTGGATGCCATTTTGACATTAGCTGTGCCAGTGCTTTGCAGTTATTTCCTCAATAACTTGTTACTTAGATAGCAATGATGTGACCAACCAGCTCAGTAATAGTCCCTAGAAGGAAATCCCTCAAGCTGCCTAGTGCATGGACATGTCGCAACTAGTGTTGAGCGATTTTTATCGACAAAGTTGAAATCGGCAAGGTTTTTATGGTGATCGAAATTTTCAGATCATGCGATAATTAAGGTTAAAATCTGTGCATCATCTATTAAGATCGCGCCATTTTCGGCGCTTCCTGTCATTTTGGCGGCCAGCAAATCAGATTACAGAATAGAGCGGGGTGAGATGTGTGTGCGACGTCATGACTGGGATGTGTATGGTTGCGATTGGCTGGAAAAGTCACATGACCTCGTTTTAAATAGAACAGCCCCTTCCTGTTCACCTTAGTGTTCTCAGCGTCTCATAGGAATTTGGAGGTGCGCTCTGCCTGTGGCCAAACAGCTCAGCAAAATTAGTCTATTTCTGCACAGGAAACCTCCACTATTAGCTGTGATCCTTCCAATTTAGTTAGATTAGAGATTTGAAGATTTTATGTAGTTAGCTAGAGAATTTTAAAGCTGCATCTACCTCTGTAAAGTCACACGGGGGAGCGGGGGGGGGGGGGGCGGGCGAACACAGACAAGCTCTATCTATAAAGAACACTGGATAAAGTTCACCAAGACTTAGTGTAGACATTGCACTGCAATATCTTAATTATTGACAGTTTGCTATTGAAATCTTTCCTGGTATTGGGCAGCCTGAACTTATATTGGATACAATCCTTTTAGTTACTGCAGGTCTCTTTGTTAGGTGCAAAACTCCACTTTTATTATCAGTTACATTTCAGATAGGTGTTCATTTTCAATTTTACCCCTTCCACCTGTGTTGATTATATCACCTTGCAGTTAAATTTCAATCAGCAATCTTGTAGTCAGCACAGGTTGTTTGTTGCCAAAATACGTGTATCATACGAAAACATAACAGTATACGTGTTTTTTGAACTTTGCGCAACCCAGCATTGTTCAATTGACGCAGCATCCACGTAAATCTTAAATCAGCAATTCTATAGGTCACCACAGGTGGAATGATAAGGTGCAAAAATTTCGTGTCTTATACGAAAACAATAACAGATACGGTGTTTTTTTGACTTTTGCGCACCCAGCTTTGTTCATGACGCAGCCATCCACGTAAATTTCTTAAAAACAGCAATTCTATTGTCACCACAGGTGATTGTAATGGTGCAAAAAATACAGTGTATTATACGAAAACATACACAGATATGTGTTTTTTTGATTTTGCGCACCAGCTTTGTTCATTGATCGCAGCATCCCGTAAATCTTAAAACAGGCATTTCTATAGTCACCACAGGTGAATTGAAAGGTGCAAAAAATACCGTGTATTATCGGAAAAACATAACAGATACGTGTTTTTTGCACTTTTTGCCCAGTCCAGATTTGTTGATAGACACTTGCAGTTAAAATTTGAATCAGCAATTTTGTTTTGATTAGAGGGATTGTGAATAGCTGTGATTTCCGTCTTTTAATAAGATGACTTTCCAAAAAACTATTCCATACCTTCTCAAATTATTTATATTTGACTTGGAGCGAAATGCAGGTGGTAAGAGCAAAGAGGGGGGTAGCACATGGAGGTAGAGTACGAGAGAAGGTGCTCCTTCAGTGCTGGCGACAACACGCATGCCAGCGGTATCGTCCAGTTTCGGACCGTCAGGCCTGTCATCGATGGGTCAGGGACCTGTGAATTTAAGTACGAACATCGTCGCCAATCTGTCCTTCAGTGGTAATTGCAACCTGCATCAGCAGTTCTTACTCCTCGTTACTACCAGTCACGGCCACAAATGTCGTCATCAGCATCAATCTGCATCCGTCCAACATGAAGCAGCCAAATGTCACACTTGTGTACCCACCACTGTGGATAATTCATTGTCTGAAGACTCTTGATGACAAAATGCGGTTGGGGTTCAGAGGCATTTAAAAGATCAAGAGGATGATTTAGGCTGCTCTGATGCCCAGTTACTGATTGCCATCAGAGGAGGTGAGGAAGCCGGTCAATCGGTCAAGAATCGGGGGTCGGCAACGCCTTGGCTGTGCCCCTTGCTTGTAGCCGCAGCTCTGGATGCAGAAAAGTTAGGCGACCAAGTCACCTATGTTGAGGATGATGATGGGGGGGGGAGGGGGGGGGGGGGGGGGGGGGGTGATGACGAACATTTGCGGATCCATCTGGTCTTTTCCGCTTCATCAGTGGACGAGGAGGAAGACGAGTGCGGGTAGTGTCAATACGGGTACCGCCACAAAAACGGAGAGGGCGGTCGCAGAAGTCCGTGATATGATTCCGCCAGCCACGGTCAGAGGCAAAACCCCGCTCCTCGCTTATCGCCGTCAAAAAGGTCCATAGGACCTCTTCAAGCCTGGGGCCTTCTTTGAGCAAGCCTTGATTCACCAGCGATGTCATATGCCGCCTTTGCCGTAAACGCATAAGTAGAGGCAAGAAACCTTAAGTGGTTAACAACACCAACATGTCTAGTCACATGCAGCGAATGCTTGTGTTGATATGGAGGGATAAACTTGACCAAAAAAGGCCAGAACGACTCCGGGCTCCACACTGTCCACACTCTGTCTCCGCCTCCTCCTCCTCCGCCTCCACCAAGCGTTCCTCATGCCATTGTCTCTCAGAGTACTATGATCAGGGATCAGCCTCGCTTCAGACTTCCACGTCGCCCCGGGTACCACAAGCACCTCCAAGAGACCCATTCCTACCCCTTCTCCTTCCGCCAGTTTGACGACCTGCTCGCCGTACAGCGGCAGTCTAGCAGCCAGCCTTCTGTCTTCCAGGTTTGGGAGCAGAAGAAAACCACTTTAAACCAAACCATCCCAAAGCCAAAAGCCTGAATGTCGGTTTGCCTGGTTTTGGCTTTGAAATGTTGCCTTTCCGTTTCTGGTGGACACAGATGGGTTCCGCCACGTCATGGCCCTGCCTGCCCCAATTACCAGGATTGCTGAGCAGGCATTTTTTTGCAGAAAAGCCGTCCTTGCCCTGGCCAGCCACGTGTCAATCTAAAATTTCAAAGCGCGTGGTCTGCATCTGTGTCGGAAAAGTCCATCTCAACCACGACACATGGATAGTAAGCCACGGCCAAGGCAGTATATCTCTTTGACAGCTCACTGGGTGAGATGGGTGGATGTCTCGGGGGTGACGATGGCTCTAGGCTCGGGCGTACGCTTTCAAAACCGCAGGGATGGTGCAGGGCTCTTTCCCCCAAGGTCCTCTGGTGGATCAGTGCCCAGAGACACCAGGCCGTGTTGAAATGATCTGGCCTTGGAGGGTCCGTCCACACACAGGTCAGGAGCTAGTGGACGGCTCTCCGCAACGGAGAGCCGAGCGGCTGATGGGTGACATGTCCTTGTGCCGGCAAGGTGGTGTGCGATTAACGGGCGAAATCTTGCTGCCGCCCTATGATCGGTGGGCTGGTGCACATCCCTTGCCTGGCACATGTCATGAACCTTGTCGTCCAGAAATTTTTAAAGAGCTTACCCGGGTCTGGATGCCTGCTGAAGAAGGCTACGAGGTCTGAGTTCAGCATATCCGACGTTCGCACCTGCTTCGTCCCGCCTGGCTGCGTTGCAGGTCAGCTCGGCCTCCCCGTCAACCGTTCATTGTTGTCGTTGGCAACACGCTGGATTCCACCCTCCACATGCTTCAACTATTTGTGGGAGCAGCGGCTTTGCCATTACAGTACGAAGTGACACATGGGCCTGACAAGCAAGCTGGTGCGGGACCTCGGGGTGTTGAGCCACGCGTGCTGGCGGAGGTGAAAGCGCTCTGTACCATCCTTGCCAGTTTTTGAAGAAGCCCAAATTGGTCAGTGCGGACGATGCCATTGTCAGCTGAGATTGTGGTGTCTTAGTTCTGGAACAGGATCGTTGGTCACCTTAAACAGCAGGTCCGCCAGCGGACGGAGGAGGGTGCGGACACAGATGCATGCACGGAGCCTTTCCTCCGACAAAATCCACAAGGCCCGACAGTTTCTCATTTATTGGTCTTCATTAGGCAGTAGTTCAGGTTCCAGAGCTAGTGCAAGGCGGCACCTCAGATCTCAGGGTGCATCATCTGAGGCAAGACAAGGCTGTGTGAAGCTGTGCCGGTGGAATCGAAGGAGGAGGAGGAGGAGAGGTATTCCTAGACACCGACGTCCTGCCTTGGATAGAGGTTGGCTGTGAAATTTGAAGCAGATGAGGAAGATGCGTTTTGCTAGTGCCCCTCAACCAGATGGCTTGGGGAACTCAGGCTCCATTCTCTCCATGAGTGCTTGGATGCTCCATTTCCTCCACATGATCTCGCATTAAGGCCATCAAAAGACAACAGTTACTGGGTGGCCACCATCTGGATCCCCGGTACAAACACATAAATCAGCCACTTTCTCCACCCACCCAGAATAGAGAGTAAAATGCGGAAATGGAGGACCTGCTGTTTGTCAACTGGAGACATTCTGTTGCGTCTGCTTCACGTTCCTCAAATGTTAGGTGGAAACAAAATCAGGACGTGACAGCAGTAGAGTGCCAAGCAGCGTAGCGGCAGCTCAGCAGCAGCAGGAAGGCAAGGTGGCAGAGCTAATGGGGTGACCTTGGCAATCTTTGTTTACCACCTCACCAAAGCATGCAATGCAGGGCACACATCCAACACCACAGAGACCAGCTTAAGATCAAGGTGCACGATATCTGCGTCTCACATCTGATGTTTTTGGATGTGTTCCGGACCCAATAGACTTCTGGGTATCAAAATGGGAAGAATGGCCACAAGCTCGCTCGCCACGCCACAGAGGTGTTGTCCTGCCCCAGCCAGCGTCATATATGAGCGGACTCAGCACAGATGGGAGGGAGTCATTACAGACAACGCATCCGACTTTCCACAGATAATGTGGATCGTTTGACTTTCATCAAGATGAATCAGCATGGATCTCTGATGATGGTGTGGCCCCAATTGCGAGGTCCCGATTTAGTTGCTTGGTCTACTTCCCATTCCTATCCAAACAGAATGGTCCTCTTGAAAAATTATGTTTTAAAATGTTCCTTTCTACTGCAATTTTTATTCTCAATTCCCAAACAGTTCATTTTGCTGGTTTTGCTGTGAGGAGACTAAAGACACCAGGTTTCATGACAAAATCCATATTTCCCTTTACTCACTTCATCAATTTATTTAGAATTTTTCACAATGTTATGGTTTTGGGCGTCATGTTGCCTCACAATTTTAACAGTGGTGAGAAGTCCATATTTATAATTTTTGGGGTAATGTTGCTGTGAGATACAGCAATAATTCATGGTCTTTGGAACAAGAAATGTTGGCTTCTAAGTGGCATTTCTACTTCACAATTTTTACAGTGGCTGTGAAGCATATTTATAATTTTTTTGGAGGTCATGTTGCTGTGAGATTAAGATATAAACATGGTCCTTTGGAACAGAAATGTGGTTCTAAGTGGCATTTCTCCCTCACAATTTTTAACAGTGGCTGAGAAGTCATTTTTAAATTTTTTGGGGTATATTGCTGTGAGATACAGCCAATAATCTGTCCTTTGGAACAGTTATGTGGCTTCTAAGTGGCATTTCTCCTTTACATTTTTAACAGTGGCTGAGAAGTCATTTTTATATTTTTTGGGTCATGCTGCTTTGAAATGCAGCAATACTTACAGGTCCTATTTAGAAAAAATGGTGTTTCTAATAGACCATTTGTTTCTTCACAATTGTTCAAAATGGGCTCATGGGTATTGTGTTTGATCATTTTTTTTTTTTTTGGGGGCATTTTGCTGTGGACATGCAGCTAACTACAGGTCCTATTCTAAAAATGTTTTTTTCTAACAGACATTTGTTCTTCCACAATGTGTCCAAAGTGGCTCAAGGGTCAGCTTGAATTTTTGGAGGCATTGTGCTGTTGGACATAGCAGCTATACTACAGGTCTTTCTAAAAATGTTGTTTTCTACAGACATTTGTCTTCACAATGGTCAAGGAGGGGTCATGGGTGATGGTGCTGGTCAGAATAGGATAGGTAGGACACTGTTATGGACACTTATTGCAAAATGACTTGTTTTTGCAAGATCATTTAACTTAGCTATCAATCCCTTTATTGTGAGACAACCCATGTAATACATTAAAAAAGAGAAAAAAAGTACATGGTGGGATTCCATCGATTTATAAAGGTGTTACTAGAATTAAGTTACTAAAAAACTTGAATGTTTCCAAATTAGCTGTTAAAAAAATTCTTGAATTGTACAAGGGAGGTTCAGGGAAAACTTGACCAGATGTAGGTTATTCAGAGGACATGGAGTATGGAGCACGGACAGAGAACAAAGTACAGAGACCATTTCCTCCAGCACGTTGAGTAAAATGAGGAAAAGAATGGCAAGATAAAGGGCACCTGGGTGTAAACAGGAGCGTTAACGACCAGTATTTCAAGTGAGCTCAATTGGGTCCCACACTCATTCGGAGGGGCAAGCGTACCAAGTTATTGACTGTGTATGAGGATGCTGGAGTTTCACACTTCCACTTCCGCACTCTGCTTCAGCACGACAGTTTTTCGTTGCTGCGCATCAGGGATTTTAAATTGCGTGTTAATAGATGACGGACGCCAGCCTGGCTCTCACCGCACCACTGTAACTCGGCCCTGGGTTTATGCTGTGACCCAAGGACAGGTATAGTCAATGTCAGGGAAACTAAAGGTGGTGAATGACTCTTTTTGCGGCACTTTTTTAAATGTGGGGGTCATGCAGTTTGGGGGCTCATGCTGTGGCCAGGACAGGTATAGTCAATGTCAGTGAAATAAAAATGGTGGTTGAAGACTCTTTTTCCAGCACTTTTTAAATGTGGGGGTCAGAGGTTTGGCTTCATGCTGTGGCCCAGGACAGGTATAGTCAATGTCCAGTTTCAACTAAAATTGGTGTTGAAAGGTCCTTTTTCGGCACTTTTTAAATGTGGGGGTCATTGCAGGTATGGGGCTTGCTGTGGCCCAGGACAGTATTGTCAATGTTCCAGTGAAACTAAAATGGAGGTGATAGACTCCTTTTTCCGGCAACTTTTAAATGTGGGGGTCATGCTGGTTTGGGGCTCATGCTGTGGCCCAGGAAGTATAGTCAATGTCCAGTGAAACTAAATGGTGGTTGAAAGACTCCTTTTTCGGAACTTTTTAAAATATGGGGGTTAACCCCCACCCCCCCCCCCCCCCCCCCACCAACCCCCCACCCCCCCAAAACACCCCCCCCCCCCCCCACCACCCCACCACACCCACCCCCCCCCCCCTCCCCCACCCATTTTTTTTTCTCTTTTTTTTTTTTTTTTTTTTTTTTTTTTTTTTTTTTTTTTTTTTTTTTTTTTTTTTTTTTTTTTTTTTTTTTTTTTTTTTTTTTTTTTTTTTTTTTTTTGTTTTTTTTTGTTTTTTTTTTTTTTTTTTTTTTTTTTTTTTTTTTTTTTTTTTTTTTTTTTTTTTTTTTTTTTTTTTTTTTTTCCTGTTTTTCTTTTTTTTTTGTTTTTTTTTTTTATTTTTGTATTTTTTTTTGCTTTTTTTTTTTTTTTTGTTTTTTGTTTTTTTTTTTTTTTTTTTTTTTTTTTTTTTTTTTTTTTTTTTTTTTTTTTTTTTTTTTTTTTTGTTTTTTTTTTTTTTTTTTGCAGGTTGGGGCTCATGCTTTGGCCAGGACAGGTATAGTCAATGTCAGTGAAACTTAAAATGGGTGGTTGAAAGACTCCTTTTTCCGGACTTTTTAAATGTGGTCATGCAGGTTTGGGGCTCATGCGTGTGGCCCTGGACAGGTATAGTCAAGGTCCAGTTGAACTAATTGGGGGTTTGAAAGATCCTTTTTCCGGACTTTTTAATCTGGGGGTCATGCCGGTGTGGGGGTCAGGCTGAGTTCCAGGACCGGATTATTCAATGTCCAGTTCAAGTAAAATGGATGGTTCAAATAATACTGCTTTGGCACTTTTTAATTTGTGGGTGATGCAGGTTTTTAAGGGTCAGGCTGTGGTACACAGACAGGGATAGTGGAATGGTGTCGTGACTTTTTTTCTGTGGATTTTTTAGCCTAAGTGTTGTGCCTATGATGTAGCAGTTATCCATTTGATGTTGAGGCTGTTAATTCCAGTTCTCCAGCCCTGTTTGGGTGTAAGAATGAAGGTTGTTTTTTGCTCCTCCCATAGACTTTAATGGTCATCGGGATGATCGGACTATCGACTATCGAAAAACCTTATCGATGGTGGCCGACTATCGACTATTGATCGATGTCGATAGCCAACGTAATCGCTCAACACTAGTCGCAACTACTCCTAGAAATGTAGTACATACACTCTTTGCACTCCATATATTTAGTCTCTATATTAAATACTCTTTGATACATGTCAGGGCATGTAAAAGTGAAATAGCCATTAATCCCATATAATAGGCTGCTGCCACAGCTGTCACTGCAGTTATACCAATGTCGCACCACTCAGTTTTTTTTAATTTTAACAAACTGCCTCCCCAACATGTTTCACTGAAGGGATAGAGACAAATGCTGAAGGAAGACACTGTAGTAGTGGCAAATGCAATAGAGTGTACACTTATTCAACCAATAAGGTGAGAATATATGTACACCATACGACGTCTAATCCCCCCACATACTGGCAAGTATTGAAAAATGACATTACTGAATGCTCCACACATGTCACAAATGTGAATGGAATATTACCACATACGTCACATGCAGGAATGACAAAGATGTATCTGTATGTCGCTCTTGGATGTACAAGGGCTCTGGATCCACTCTGCATGTCATTCATGTGCCCTGAGTGGATTTTTCCATAGGCAAACTTAAACTCTATCAGTTTTCAGTCTATAAAGCACTAAACTTAACTTTTATTATGTACAACATTTAACCTCTATACACACTTTAAAAAAAAAAAAACCTGATTCTCAACCTCTAATTGGTCTATAAATGATATCCTTTCTAATTGTGAAGAGTATAATCTTTTCTATTATCAAATCTGGTGGAACACCATCTATTAGCATGGAAACCCTATATATACAGCTAACTGGCTTCATCAGGGGATAGAAGTCAGGAGCTGGTGAAACATGTTGGGGAGGTCAGGCATGATATTTTAATTTGCGATTTTCTACCTCTTTTCTATTGTGCACTGCTGCAGAGGGTTTCACAAGAAACCTTATATGCTTCTTGTCAATCAGTTAGGGATGACTGCCCAAAGTGGGAGGCTGTAAAACGGTCTGGAGTGGATCACTGGACCACGAGGCGATGGCATAAGCCCACCACCAGGGTGGAATTAAGTAGGTCCGGTTATTCACCAGAGCCGCGCAAGCGGATGGTCTTGCTGCGGCGGGAGTTACCAGGTCCGTCCACTGGCGGGGCTGCCTGCGGTGGCGGCCAAGGATAGGCGAGGTATGGAATCGGCAGGCAGGCTCGTAGTCGGGGACAGGCAGGAGGTCAGGACAGGCGGCTCTGGTTCGTAAACGTAGACAGGCAGAAGGTCAGGGCTGGCGCAAAGGTTTGTGGTCGGTAAACGTAAGCTCGAGGTTTGGTACATGGTAGACAGGAATAGACAATACTAGGAAGCTTTCTCTATGGGAAATACACCAAGGATTCCGACGAAGTGCTCCGCAGGAAGAGGCCGGACTTAAATAGGAGCAGTGCCCGCATGACCCAATTACCGGCGCTATGCCCCTTTAAATTTCAAAATGCCAGCGGGCGCGCTTAGGGGCGGAGCACGCGCCGGGAGACGAAACAGGCTGAGCAGGAGCGTGCAGTGTAAGTGGGGACGCGGCTTGGGACGGGGGTGAGCGGACCCCGAACCGACGTGCGGGACGGGGGCCTCCGTAGGTGTAGGAGCGACGGGGCGCTGCGACCCGGGACAGTGGTCACAGGGGCGTCCGTGACAGATGCTTTGGATTCCTTTTTGCAGTTAGCAAATCACTGTATGTATAGGGTCTCCATGCTAATAGATGGTGTTCCACCAGACTTGATAATAGAAAAGGGAGTTTATTCTTCCAATTAGAAAGGGATAAATATATAGTGAGAGGTTAGTAATCAGTTTTTTTTTTTTTTTTTTTTAAAGGTGTATAGTGGTTTAAATGTTGTAATATTAAAAGGTAAGTTTTAGTGAAGTTTAGTCTGAGAACTGATAGGTTTAAGTTTGCCTGTGGCAAAATAGTAATGTAGTTATTAAAAGTATTCTTTGTCTGCTTACTTAGATTACCATATTTTTGAGAGTATCTGAGATAGATTTGACACTAACAATACTCCACAAAAGGGATCACCCTCCACATTTTTGTAAATATTGTATTATATCTTTCATGGGACAAACTTGAAGATAAATACTTTGATACAATATAAAGAAGTCAGTGTACAGCTTGTGTACAGTTTATATTTTGGTGATGACCTCAATATATCTTCAACACACAGCCATACATGTCTAAAAACGTTGGCAACAAAGTGAATACACTTAAGTTGAAAAATGGACAAAATCAGTCTCATGACCCACCACAGGTCATGTTTCAGGATCTCCCACAGAAAGCACTGACAATAATTATATCACCTGTGCAGAATGCACGGACAATAATGAAATCACCTGTGTCAGGATCTCCAACAGAATGTATAGACAATAATTACATCACCTGTGCAATACTGAGGAAATCCTGAAAACTTGGCCTGTTGGTGGGTCTTGAGGACTGGAGTTGAGAAACACTGCATCAGTGTTACAAGGTCTCAGGTGTAAATGGGGAGCAGTTGTGTAAAATTTGGTGTCATCGCACTTACACTCTCATACCGGTTCAGCATGGCACCTCATTGCAAAGAATTCCCTGAGGATCTGAAAGAGAATTGTTGCCCCAAAAAAGATGACCTGGTTTTAAAGAAGATTCCCCAAACCGGGGACGGTAGCTGGTGGCCAAAAACCACGGGTTTTTAACAAACGGTTTTCACTCAGGAAAGGCCTTTGTCAGGTCGCCCAAAAAATTTGGTGCACGTACTCGTGTTTATCCGAGATTGTATTTTAAAAATAGATTAAGACTGCTCCCAGAATGCTGCAAAAGTTAAAAGGGGGGGGTCAGCCTGTCGTGCCAGACCATACCCAACACTGCATCAAAAAGGTTGCTGGCTGTCGTCATTAAAGGGAAACCCCTTCTAAAAATGATGCACAAGAGCGGGCCCCCTTAAACCATTATGGGCCCTGGGCAAGTGTGCAGGGCCCCCCCCCAACCACCACTCACAGGACTATATATATTTGTTAAAAACTTATTTTTTTTTTTCTTTCCCAAAAAAAGTGGCTTTTGAACATGTTTTAACCCTTATGATACAGCAAAACAAACTTTTTTTAGGCGGTTTGCAAAACCGCAAACCGCCTGAAAAAAACCCTCCGAAAACCTGTGCCCGGGGGGCATGCCCCAAGGGTGTCTACAAGCACAGGTTTTTCACGAAATTTTTGCGGAATTGAGGGCTTTTTCACAAAAACAGTGTTTTACTCCGTGTTACAAGCGATTTTTAGATTGTCTCTGGGGCTGACAGGATAGACCCAAGGGGGGATCTAAACAAATTTGCATGACTTTATCACTGGGGTCTATGACGAACACGCAGGGCGTTACATGAGAGATCGCCGCGCGGTTTCCCCCCCGCCGTGTCTGTCTTCCGGGAGTGATGCGGTCACTGCTAATTGTTAGATCCCTCTCTGGGGCCGCCTGTCGGTCCCAGGACGGATCTAAAAATGCTTTAACACGGAGTGAAAAGTCGTGTGAACAAGCCCCAAAAAAAATCTGACTGAAAATAGTGTTGTGTAGACTTCAATAGAAAATCCATGCTCTAGCTTACACAGCACAGGTGTTCTACTGAATTCGTCTGGCGGAAGATAGAACATGTTGCTTCTTCCGCCGGATCCTGTGCAGACACGTACCGGGCTGCCAGTAACCTGAAATCCAACCATTTCTTTAAACACAAAAACCGCGCAAAAAAAGGGAGTGCTTCAAAGTTAAAATACCATTTGGGTTTTCCAACAGTTACCTTAGGTGTGTGGGATTTAAAGGTAGAAGAAAACCCGTTGTTCCATGGAGCAGTGTATAGCTGAGCAGCCCCTTCCCCTCCTCGTCTGATAATTTGGCTCCCATGTAAAGTGCTATAAAGTTTGTCAAGCACTTACACACTACTTCCCAGCTAGTCTTTCTGGGGATCTGATTGGGGGTGGGGGGGGGGGCGGGAGGGGGAAAGGAGCCCGTCCTCAGGACAGAGCTGGATCTGTCCACATTATCATTACCAGTGGAGCAGCAGGTAGCTGTCCTGCTTCTCACATCAGCCCTCAGCCCGGACAGGAGGAGGGGGGGGGGAGACTTTCATCATCTCCCTCTCTCTGTGTCTGGTCCGTTCACATCCCCCGACCCTCACTCCCTCCTCCCTGTCCCCTGAACCTGCGATCTATGTAAAGTACTTACACACAGCGTCCATGACGATCTGACAGGCAGCAGTGCAGGGAGGAGGTGAGCGGACTCCGACCTGACAAGTGGAACAGCAGACCGAAGTCTTGCGGTTCCAATGAACGCTCACTCCACCCTGCTCCTCTTTGCTATACAGTCCATGCCTCGGGCGGTCGCCCAGCCTAAGGAATGCCTCTGCTCCTGTACTCACTAGGCAGGGTAGGTGGCTGCCGAGACGGGCCCCTGTGCTCGTGGGGCCCCCGGGCAAGTGCCTACCTGGCCCAATGGAAGAGACGGCCCTGCACAAGAGTGCCCACAAACAGCTTGCTGGAGATAGCCAGATTATGGACATGGATTACTGTGGTCTGATGATACCAAGATAAACTTATTTTGTTCAGATGGTGTCAAGTGGCTACAGGGAACTACAGTTCATTAAAGGAACCATGAATGCCAACGTATACTGTGACAAACTGAAGCAGAGCATTATCTCCTCCCTCAGGAAATTGTGCTGCAGGCAGTATTCCAATAGATAACGGGCCCCAAACACACCTCCAAGACGACCATTGCTTTACTAAAGAAAATGAGGGTAAAAGTGCAGTTATTATATTCTAAATAATTATAGTCACATGATAATTTTGATGAAGAAAATCAGGGGAAGTATATGATAATATATACCGTACTCAAAGTGATTGTTCTAATTATGTAATAATTTTCATAAAAATAATAAGGGGAACTTTTTTTAATTAATAAAATCTATCCAAGGGGAAGGTTAATACCAGTTTTTTTCTTGCTACATATCAAATGAGCTGCTTACATTAATGAAATGCATATAATGAATTGTTTGACCTGCATCAGTACTTTTCCATTCTGTGAAACAAACGATAAATATACTTAATCAAATTAGCTATAGCCTAATGAATGACAGCAATATGTCTCAAACTGTCCACTAATTCCTTATACCCACAAGACAGCTGTGTATAAATCTGTATAGACATACAAGGAATCCTTACTGTTTCACATTCTGGACATGTGGTGCCTTGGCACAGCACAGTATTCTCTCTTAAAATCAATGGTTCAAGAAGAAACAATCTAATAGAATTATTTTTTTTTCTCACAGATTGTGTACAAATCAGAGGCATATGGGTGTAGAGCACAGGTGTCAAACTGCGGGCCCTCCAGCTGTTGGGAAACTACAACTCCCATCATGCATTTGTATAATCTATAACAGTGGGCATGATGGGAGTTGTAGTTTCCCAACAGCTGGAGGGCCGGCAGTTTGACACCCCTGGTGTAGAGTAAGAGCTTAGTGTCTTGCATATTATATGGATATACAGTATAACCCCAGTATGGGGACAGCCATGGGGACATATAATAATGGCTTAGTATGAGTTATATAGATATACAGTATGAACCCAAAGATCTTGTGTGCATAAACCCCTACATCTGCAGTAGCTATAGTATCATTTTATTGACATTTTATATGAATAAGAAATTATTTAAATACTTCATTTGAAGTGTAAATCTCTTTCTTTTTTCTTTTCAGGCAATGAGGTTAAAGGTTAGTGTGATAAAATAGACTCTACAACGAAAGATGGTGGTCGTGGTAGAATTGAAGAATTTACCTTGAATTGAATTGAATAATTTACCTTTTTTCTGTTAAGAACAACGGTACAGCACGCTTAATAGTTTTACATTTGTGGTTGTTACATATACACTATTTAATATTGAACACCCAAGCAATTTTCACACAGTTACATACCATAGTAACATAGATGGAAGGCTGAAAGAAGACATATGTTCATACAGTTCTTTCTATTATCCTGCAATGTTGATCCAAGGAAAAAGCCCAACTGGGTAGAAGCCAAATTTCCTCATGTTATGGGGAAAAAAACCTCCTCTTAACTCCAAATCTGGCAGTTAAAAAAAAAATCCTTGATTAATTATCATTCTTCAGAAATCTAGTCACTGTAACCTGTAATATTATTATACTCCAGAAATGCATTAAGGCCTTTTTTGAACTCTTAAAGTGAGTTTAACATCACCAGTTTCTCTGGCAGAGATTTCTAGTCATACTGCTCTTACAGTAAATAATAATTTTTTTATGATTACATAGAAACTTTCTTTCCTCTAAACCAGGGGTTGGCAATTAATTTTCCCATGGGGTCACATGAGAAATTGTAGTGGTTTTAGAAGTTTTAAACCCCAGAGTTGATTGCTAAGCTCTCATCAATCGACTTGAGGCCTTAACAACCGGCTTAACGACCAAATGTAGTCCCTGGAGCCGATTGCTAAGCTATTATCAATCGACTTGAGGCCTTAAAAAACGGCTTAATGACTGTTAGCGACTTCACAACACATTAAGTTATATATCCTTCAGTATAGCTAATAGGGTGCCCCAGTAAGTTATATGTCCCCCAGTGTAGGAAATAGAGTGCCCCAGTAAGTTATATGTCCCCCGGTATAGGTAATAGGGTCCTCTAGTAAGTTATATGTCCCCCAGTAGGTAGGTATATAGTTTATATGTCCCCCAGCAGGTATATAGGCAGATTATAGGTCCCCAGCGGGAAAATAGGCAGGTTCTAGGTCCCCTAGTAGGTATTTAGGTAGATTATAGGTTCCCAGTGAAAACAATAGGTAGGATATAGGTCCCCCCAGTAGGTATATCGGAAGGTTATAGGTCTCCCAGCAGGTAGCTAGGTAGGTTAAATGTCTCCCAGTTGGTATGTAGGTAGTTTATAGGTCCCCCAGCAGGTATATTGGTAGGTTATAGGTCCCATAGTAGGTATATAGGTAGGTTATAGTTCCCACAGCAGGTATATAGGTAGGTTATAGGTCCATCAGTGGGTTCAGTAGGTATATACCAGCAGGTATATTGGTCACCCAGCAGGTATAAAGGCAGGTTATAGGACTCCCAGCAGGTAGAGAGGGCTAATTAAAAATAAAATTCTTCCTGCAAAGGCGGTGTGATGACACTCTCACGCCACCTGTGCTGTGTACTTTGGTGATCTGCTAGACTGCTTGTGGCTCACTGGAGTGCTCTGCAGAGTGGAGAGCCTTTGCACCCTGCTCTGCAGAAGCTTGTGGAGGACGCACGTACAGTTAGTGCTGGCGCCGCCACCATCACCGATCACCAAGGTCCCAAGCCGATAGCTTAGTGATTGGTTTTGACCTTAATGGCCGGCGGATGGTGGCATTGTCGGGGACTACTGAGTTGCGTATAATGTCAGGAAATCGCACGCAGGCCAGTCGGAGCTAGTTAGAGGGCCGGATGTGGTCCATGGACCGTACAATGTCTAGGTCTGCTCTAGACGTACAGTTAGGTCCATATATATTTGGTCACTGACACAAATTTTGTCTTTGTACCTGTTTACTGAAACATATTTAAGTTTTAGCTATATACTGGACAAGGACATGAAGTCCAGACTTTTAGCTTTCATTTGAGGGTATCCACATTCAAATTGGATGAAGGGTTTAGGAGTTTCAGTTTCTTAACATGCGCCATCCTGTTTTTTAAAGGGACCAAAAGTAATTGGACACAGGGTCATCTTTTCCATTGGGCACATTAGGCAGTTTCCCGAGAGTCCCACAAGTATGGGGCCCTGGATGGTGTATATATGTCCCAGGAATATAAGAAACATACCCTGGATCCATGGGTCCGGCTGCTTATTTAACTGTGTATTTTTAGTTAAAAACCATGGTGGGGAAGGGAGCCAAAGGTTCCCTGCCCTGCAGGCTGGCGGTGTCCAGTCATAAGTGGTGTGATAATATGGATGTGCTGGGAGTGGGGACTGGAGGCATGGTCTAGTGTGATATCATGTATTTGGACAGGGCCCACTGCATTGCTATGCCCGGGGGCCCATAATTCTGTTAAAGGGGTTGTCTCGCTACAAAGAATAGCTTTCAAATTGTAGGGAACACAAAATAAAGACATTTTCCAAATATATTGCTTTGTTCATCTGTTTTTGTTAAGGAGATACAAGTGAATTTATGACCTCCCTGGCTATTTCAGTTCCCTCAGTAACTGACCTGTGTACAGCTCTCCCCCCTGCTGTTTGTTCTATGTGATAGCAGTGAGTGATGTCATCACACAGGTCCAGGCAGCCTCTGTGCTGCTTGGCAGTAAAAAAGTTTGATTTATCTAAAGTAAACAGCACTGTAATTAGGGCTTTTGTTTGAGGGATCAGATAAAACCTCCTGCTAGCAGTTTCAGAGAAGCTTCTGAGCTAATCTGAACTAATTAGCAACTGAAAACACAGAGCTGAATACACCATGGTGCTGTATGCAAATTACAGTCAGTCTGAACCAGGAAGTGAGAGTATTTCATTCATGCATCCTATGAAACTCTGTAGGGAGACAACTCCTTTAAGAAGGCTCTGATTGGACACATTAAATAATTCTAAATAAAATGTTAATTTCTAACACTTGGTTGAAAACCCTTTGTTGGCAGTGACTGCCTGAAGTCTTGAACTCATGGACATCACTAGACGCTGTGTTTTCTCCTCTTTAATGCTTTGCCAGGTCTTTACTACAGCAGTTTTCAGTTGCTGTTTGTTTGTGGGCCTTTCTGACTAAAGTTTAGTCTTCAGCAAGTGAAATGCACACTCAATTGGGCTGAGATCAGGTGACTTACTTAGCCATTCAAGAATATTGGGGTAGAACAGACATTAATAGGGAGTTAGGGACAGCTTGAGAGTTTGTTTGGGGTAACATTCATCAATCCATATGATGGAACATGATATGTGTGTATTCTTGCATGAGCACTGGATGCACACTGTGACCTGCAAGGCGTTTTTTACTGGCAATATGAATTTGAAGAGGTAAGTGCTTTTTGGGGGCTAAAACTAAGGGTATTTGTTCTTTTTTTGCTCAAATTATTGTAATGTATTTATTTTATATTATCTTACAATATTTAATATATTTGTTCTCTGCATTTCCACTACAAATAACTCAGATAACTGATAACTTAAAGGGAACCTGTCACATAGATTATGCCCCCCTTGCTGAGGGCAGCACAAGCTAGTGTCAGACATGCTGTTTCCAGAATTGTGTCCCTGTGTATTTAATGCTCAAATCTGCAGTTTTCAGCCCGAAGAGTCATTCGAAGAGTCATTCATGAATAAGATTTGAGTCATTCACCTATTCATGAATAAGATTTGAGGGGTAAATGCTCTAAAACTGCAACATCTTACAGAATAAGGGACACAGCGCTGGAAACAGCGTGTCTGACATCATGTCTTGTGATGTCCTCAGCAAGGGGGGAATAACCTATGTGACAGGTTCCCATTAAAGGCTATGAACACCTCTGACACAGCCTTTTCTTTTTATATATGTTAGGGTAACTTTGGGTATGTTCATGCGGTAGATTTGCGGCAAAATGTGCCCAAAAAATGCCCTGCAAATATGGTAAGAGAATGTCACTATTAAAATTAACATCGTCATTCACATTTTACAAACGTAGTTTGTGGCATGTAATGTACAGGTGTATTATGTGCCCCGAACTACAAATATATGCGGGGCACACATCTGTCCCACTACAATGCGCAACGCTTGCGCTTTGAAATGAAGGGCTTGCAAATGCAGATTCTTTGTTAATGTAAAAGATTTTCAGTGCAAAGGTGTCCATATCCTTTAAGAGTAATGTAAACTAGTGGTTTAATGTTACCAGTGATCCGGTAACACTGATATCAGTGTACTACCTGCGGCCAGGGGACCACATATGCCCTGCAATTCCATTCTGCACAACTCCTAACCGTCAGGACACAGACATGCCTACCTGTGTGCAGGTAGTTCAGAAAGATAGTGTGTATAATCGCAGGCAGCAGAACCCTGACAGAAGGATGATTGTGATCGGGGGCTTGTTTCCTAGAGGCTGACCACTATCTTTGTCTGTCACATACATAACTTAATTCAGGAGATACTACACCCCGAAAGATCCAGAAACAGAACTAAAATACACTTTATTATTCACATATGTTGTATGTATCTCCAGGAAGTCAGCCAGAATTTGCTTTACATCAAGACCAGAATCATTGACCGGATGAACTAGATTCTCATAGAATTATAATTAGAATTAGCTGAAGAGCATGAACACTTCAAACGATAAACCTCTTTAAAGTGAGGTTAACATCACCAGTTTCTCCGGCAAAGATTTCCAGTCACACTGCTCTTACAGTAAAGAATCCTTTTTATGATTACATAGAAACTTTCTTTCCTCTAGACAAGGGGTTGGCAATTAATTTTCTCATGTGGCCCCATGAGAAATTGGAATGGTTTTAGAGGTTTTACACCCCAGAGTTGATTGCTAAGCTCTACAATCTAGACTGATGCTTTAGTAGAAGTCGAGTAACAGTGTCAACATCCCAAAGATATATATACAGGCAGTCCCCGGGGTACATACTGGATAGGGACTGTAGGTTTGTTCTTAAGTGGAAATTGTATGTAAGTCGGAACAGGTATATTTATTAAATGCAATTGCTTTTTTTTAGTTTTGGATAGTGCAGGGAACAGTTTTTACATTTGTTTTGCTGTCTGTGCCCTTTTTTAGAAGATTTCACCTAACGTTCTATATCTCATGTGCAGCTGTGGCATGCTGGCACTTGGTTATCATGGGGCGTGACTCAGTGTTAAATGTTAGCCACTCCCCATAAGTCTTCGTTTGTAACTAGATGACGTATGTAAGTCGGAACAATGTAAGTAGGTGACTGCCTGTATATACACTAATGTGTGGCTGGTAGTGTTATGTATATTACTGTGGCTGATATTGTTATATATATTTCACTGGCTGGCTGGTCTGGTTAAGGAGGGGCGTCATGAAGCGAACTTCAATTTTATGCATTTTAAAGGGGGAAATCTAGGCTGTAACTGTGAGGGCAATGTATGAATGGTAATCTATCTTTGGTTCTGCCACAAATAATTTTTGTAATTTATTGACACAGATTTCTCTGGAAAATACTTAAATGCAGAATAAGTGGCTTTCGTTCTCAGGATCACATTGCTAAATATGAGTGCTGTATTCAGAAGTTTTTACTGAAAATTAACTGAATGTTTCCTTATCACAATACACATTCATAGCATGACCTATCAATCCACCGCATGAATATCCCAATTACAGAAGATTAAAGTTGACAATTTTAATGACCTAATACACTTTTTTTTTCTATTCAGAATTTGCAGAGAAAAATGACAGGGGTGAGTTTTGTAAAATCAGTTATTATAATTATCATTAATGCCAATCTGTCACCTATATATGCTGTTTTACCAAATTGCAGTATATTAGACGCTCACTCTCCTATTAGCCCAAACAGCACAGACAGCTTGTGCTGTTTGACTAATAGGAATTATCAGTCAGTGTCAACATTTGTAAGGAATTACATCATTGACAAGGAGAATAGTATCTGTTGTCAATTTCTGCATATATTTCTAGGAGGAAAAACAGAACAATGGCTTAATGTAGACATCTGAAAAAATGCTCTAGCATTGTTATCGTATGAAAGTATTTGATAAACCAAGCACGATTATTCAACCACTAATCATTTTAGTGAAGTCCCACAGAAAAGCAGCAGAGATACTATGCCTCGATCAGAATAGAAACATTAAGGCGCTTCCACAGCAGTTTTAAGGCGCATTAAATTAGTGTATAATGCGCCTGAATAAATAAACCTATTTAATGCACCTAATTTAGGCGTGTACCAAAAAAGGCACATAGCATATAATTGCTAGCATGCCTGGTATAAAATGCGCCTAGTTTTGGTGTACGACAGTTTATTTATATAGAGAATGTGGCGTCAACAGTGTTTTGGTGCAAAATACACCAAAAAAATGGTGCAACCCTAATGGGACATGTCGCTCTAAAAATGTAAGACTGAAATGACGCGTGAAAATGTGATGCTTTGATGCTTGCAATGATCAAGTTTATGATTGCATGTTCTTCTTCATTTAACTTCCATTTATAAATTATTTTTTCCTTTTCTTTCCAGTGGATGAGGTGTTGGGTAAGTGTTAAGGAAGTTATATGTAGTGTGGATGTTATGTTTTCATGCCGTTTTTTAATACATGTTTAAGGGGCAATTCCAATTTTATCAAAATAAAGCTTAAAAAGGATATGTGAGGTTCTCTGATGAATAGCACTAAAGGTATTTAACGATAGCTGTCACTCTTCTAATTTTTTTTAATCCTCCCCAGTGTCCAACATGCTAATGAACCCCTAGACTGTCAAATGGTCGGTCTCCACCCCTCATTTCTGAAAGGAAAGAGTTCTCAAACCGATGCCCTCTGAACAGTGGTGAATGCCCCCACACAATCTATACAATAAACTTGCGCACTATTAAATGGGGCTCAAAAGAGAAATTGGCTATGTCTACACTGCACAGAAAAACGTCCATTTTTTCAGCGTTTTTTGTTTTCTAAAAACACTGGAAAAACGACTGTAATCATCTTCCATAGACTTCTATTGTAAAATCGTCCTGCTGTCTACACTGAGCTTCTTTTTTCTGCTTGTCTTTTTTACTGGACTTATTTTGCAACATGCTCTAAAAAACGCCAGAACAGGGCAGAAAATTTACTACAGGAGTCTATGGAAAGCGGCGGACGTCTTTTGCCATGTTTTTTGGCGCGTTTTTTGCCGCGAATTTTTTAATGAAAACCCTCCCAGGAGACCCAAGTCCCACCTATAGTGGGTGTAACAAAGGTTATACCTGATCAAATCTACATACAAGTGTCTGATGTGTCCTTGTCTGTACCTTTTGTAATAAAATGATCATGCTTTGGCCGCTAACGATTTTTGCGCAATTCATATATTTTTCACTAAAAATACGTTTTTTTTATGGATTTTGGCGCCAGAATCCATTTTTTTGCGAATTTTGGTGCTAAAATCCTTTTCTTAACATATTTTGGCGCTTAGAAAGTAATCTCGCTTCCGACGCCAAAAAATTAGTTTTTTACGGATTTTGGCGCCAGAATCCGTTTTTTTTTACGGATTTTGGTGCTAAAATCCTATTTTTTAACATATTTTGGCGCTAATAAAGTTATCTCGCTTCTGATACAGAAAATACGTTTTTTTTTGGGTTTTTTTTAACAGATTTTGGCGCAAGAATCCGTATTTTTACAGATTTTGATGCTAAAATCCTCTTCTTAACATATTTTGGCGCTAATAAAGTTATGTAGCTTCTGACGCCAAAAATACGTTTTTTTAACGGATTTTGGCCCAAGAATCCTTTTTTTTTTATGGATTTTGCCACTAAAATACTTTACTGAACATATTTTGCCGCTAATAAAGTTATCTAGCTTCTCACGCCAAAAAAATACGTTTTTTAAGGATTTCTGCGCCAAAATCTGTTTTTTGATGGATTTGGGGGATAAAATCCGTATCTTTACAGATTTTGGCGCTAATAAAGCGATCTAGCTTTTGACGCAAAAAAATTACATTTTTTATGGATTTCGGCGCCTGGTTACGGTTTTTTACGGATTTTGCTGCTAAAATCCGTATCTTTACAGATTTTAGCGCTAATAAAGTGATCTCGCTTCTGACACTAAAAATAGGTTTTTTTACGGAATTTGGCGCAATAATGCTTTTTTGGGGGGATTTTGGCGCTAAAATCCTTTTCTTTACAGATTTTGACGCTAATACAGTTATCTTGCTGTATGCAAAGATAATGTGGATTTTGGTGCAAAAATCTGGTGCAAAATTCAATAAAGCAGTAGCACGCAGCAGCAGCACACCAAGGACAATGTGCTCACAATGGCTACAGTGATCTAAAGGAAGTGACTCCTTAACCTGTGAACTCGACCTGTAAGGTGTAGTTTACATCCAATGGCTTAATTTGTGAATACATTAAAAAGCAGAGCAAAGACGCTCCAAAAAACGCTTCAAAAAACGAAAAACGCTCCAAAAAATGAAAAACGGGCAAAAAAACGGCTGTTTTTTCAGCTGCTTTTGACAGGCAGTGGAACGTTTTTAGTAATTCGTTTTCAGGTCGTTTTTTGTCCACTGCAGTGTAGACATAGCCAAAGAAAGCTATGTTATCAGTGTCGTGCAGCTGTTAGTAGATGCTGCCAGCTCCAGTTTTCAGAGGTCCCTTTTAAAACTGTACAAATAAAAAGTTCTACAACATTCTAATTTATTTTATGCTTCTGCACCGTACAATTTTTAAGACGGCTAGTCCTGCTCTCAGCTGAGAAGTGGTTACAGTTGTTCTCAATGTAGGCAATGCTCTGTGAGCTAAACAGTCTGGACTCCAGACTGATACATCTAAGGCCTGGTTCACATCTACATCAGGGCTTCCATTCAAAGACTCCAATGCAGAAGTGATACCAAATCCATTCCACGACTGACACCAACAGCGTCAGGCGGATCCTATTGACTACAATGGAGTCTGCTGGGTTTCCGTAATTTTTATGGAATCTACGGCATTGAACAGAAACTCCAATGAATAAGCCTAGGGTTATTTTCACTCTACATTATGCAGTATTTGTCTGAGTTATGTTTTGGGAGTATTTTGCAACATATACCTCTGAAGTATGCCAATACATACAATGGCATCTGTCAGTCATAGGTTTCAGTCATAAGAAAAGTATACCACATGGTATATGCTTTTGTACTGGATTTGTATGGAATAGAACAGTCTTTTGCACTATTCCACTATTTCTTTCTCCTTGCTCATTCAATCCCTTTGAAAGTGACTTGTACTGGGACTTTTAGTGAAATGTGCCTACCGTGCCTAGCATTGTACCATGTGCTCCATTTTGATTGTTTTGGGGGAATTTGCGAATTTTCAAGCTCTCCTAAATTAAATGTCATGCAATGTATTTTCTGCATATTTTTCAAAATATTGATAGAAGAATTCTTTCAAGTTTTATCTTCTCTGAATTCATACTTAAAATATACAGCTGCTGTAACTATGGTTTTACTAGCATTTATGCAGATTTATGTCAGTATTGCCAATATTGTGCTGTAGTGTGCTAAATATGGACATAATACAATTTTGTGCACACTGTAAAACAACAATATATATTACAAACAATAGTGCATCTCCTGTGAGACGCCCCCTGGGGGAAAATGACTTTCTCTCACTGCAGCTGTATCTGGTTTACCTATAGAATTGATCAATTTTGTGCTTGTTAATTTGCATGATTTTCTGTTGCAGCTATCACTTATAGACAAAACCACTCTGCATGTGTGGTCAATGTTCAAAAATGTTGCTGATATTATTAGCAAAATCATGTATTCATTGGTTACGCAGGTGTGGTTTACCCGCCTACAATAGCCACAATGTAACATCCTATCTATGCATGGTACACATTGTCTTTTTAGACACATATTTTGTATCAGTATTTGTAGGCCAGAGTTGGGAATTTAAAAGGGTTTTGCCACGATCTCATTTCATACCTCCTGCATCCAGCTCTTCAGCTCTGTGTACTCAGAAGGGGGCATGTATGATTTGTTTGAATTGCATGTCATGTGACCTAGCAGGATGACATCACCAGGCCTTTCTTCTCTTTAGTCAAAGAAAGGTCCGTTTATATGTAGAACTGTAAGTAGCTACAATGTAGCTCAGAGGTAAAATTTTTGCCTCCAGGCACAAGGGTCTTCAGTTCAAATCCCTGCAGGAACCAAACCGGTGGTTTTTTTTCTCTTTATCAATGTACATACCTCATTGAGGTTTATTTTTTTAATTTATTTGCACTGTTTGACTAATTACTAATGAGTACAGAGGACAGGGGTAGAATGACAGCACCCGGGGTTTGAACACTCAGAAGCTGCCTGAGAAGAGAGGTGATGTCTGAGCATGTGCAGGCAGGACTGAGAAGCTCTCAGCCCTGGTCGTATCCCCTGGAGATGAGCTGTAAACAATAGATCCCTAAAGGAGCAGCTAAAAGAAAAACGGTGCAGAATTTTTAATAATGATGAAAATGTTTATTATTTAATTTACAAACTTCCCACGTCAATTTTACTTTGTGGCAAAACCCCTTTAACTTACAGAGAGAAAAAGCATAAAGTAGAGGCTTGTACCTTTTCTGTGTGTTGGACCTGTTCCTGGCTTTGGTCTACAAATACTAATGTAAAAATACACGATAAAAAACATTGTTTAATCCAGACTCAAAGCATTTTAATAAGAATCCTGCTTGCACTTTTTCTTTCAGGTTATGCACAAAGACTGGGAATATCGATAACTATAGGCGAGTATGGATAAACTGTAGCGTGATGTTAAACATATAAGTTTAATTTAGGCGATGGACAGTACAAAATATGCTCTGTATGCTATTTTTAAAGATGTCACCTCAGCAGAAATATAGTCCTCCTGTCTGATTAGTGTACAACAGATTGATCAGCAGGATATCCACCAATGTTCTCACTAAGCCATTGTAGCTAATGAATGGGGCAATTAGGAACCTGGACTCTGTTCCCTCTGAGCTAGGCAATATAGAACAGCATCAAATAAATGGGAATGACAGCACCTTAATAATAGGATTAAAAGGCATCCTAGTCTAGCTGAGTGAACATTTTTGTCTGCATCCCAGTCTAGTGCAGCTGAATTCTTAAAGGGGTTGTCTCACTACAAGGTTTGCTTTTTATGTTAAAGATCTTGCAAAAACAAGTCACTTTGCAATATATGTCCATAATCAGTGTCCTACCTATTCCTCGATTACCCCTTTTGTATGGGCTGCATCAGCTCCTCAGGACGCTATAGCTACAGACCTGCTTGATCTCTCCTGATAGGCTGCCAGTGCTGGTTGCTATAGGTACAGACCTGGCTTCTACTGCAGCCTAGTAGAAGCCAGTAAACACACCCCTGAATTTGAAATGAAACCAAGAAAACAGGACTGAGGTAAGATGAATCAATGTAGCGAGACAACCCCTTTAATTCTAATAATTGTGCTATAGCACAGTAGAAGGGTTATCAATGTAACCCTCTTCAGGCTACACTGTTGCCCTGGCTATAACTCCCTGTTTTCTCCCATAACCTATCCTAGAGTAAATTGCAGAGAGGACAATGCAGATGTCACTGTAGGATTGTACAGTTCTCTCTGTAAGGCCGTGTTCACACGGCTTATTCCCGACGGATTTGCTCACAAATCCGGTGTGAATAAGGGGCGGGACGGGGCGGGGCCGGAGCGCGGCGGGGGCGCCGCTCCCCGGGCCCATAGACAATGCATTGTTTACGGCGCGTACGCGCCGTAAATAATGTTCATGTCACTTTCTCCCCCTGCGGCAGATTCGCCGAGCGGGGAGGAGCGACGGAATCCACTGTTCTCTATGAGTGCAGTGGATTACTGTAATTACTCCGACGGATTGGCGCCATACTGCAGCGCAAATCCGGCACGGAGTACGGCGCCAATCCGCGGACAAATAAGCTGTGTGAACGAGGTATAATTGGGCATAGAAATTTAAGAATGCTCTCCCTCATGATTATAGTGTGACACCTCACATGCCTTCGGCCGCCTTCTTGGCTCGGCCCGGGGGTCATTCAGCTCACGGATCGCCGCTTTGGTTAAAACGGATTGGCACTCCAACACAGGCTTCAGTTTATCCTGGCTTTAGCCAGTTTTATTAGCACCGAAAAAGCATACAAAGCAAACATAACACAAATAAAACCCTCGGCCGTCTAGCCACTAGATTCACATAAACAGTCCCTCTCTACTCAGGGTCTGTGCCTACCACACAGCACCACATACCACAGTATTCTTACTGTATACTTTGTGGCTTTCCTCAAGCCTCCAGGGGGACCAGAGCTCTCTCTAGCTCCACTACTGCTCCACTGCCAGGTAGCAGACCACGCCCCCTGATTCCCTGGAGTGGGAGGCCTTTAATCGGTCTCCAGAGACATACCCAAAACCTGGCCTGGAATGCGTGGACAGCCACCCACCCAACACTATGGCTGTACCAAAAAAGCCACCCCATACATGGCCGCCTAGCGGCTATTCTAGCCACTAATGTAAGTGTCAGTACTATATCATTACTGACATAATATAGGTGACTTTTCCCCACTGAGACCTGGTCCTCAGTGGCGCATCTGCAGTATGTCTCTAGCTGCACACCCTCTAGTGGCAGAAACCAGCGACTATCGGGGATCGCTCTGTCACAATAGGGAGAACTCAGGGTATCTCTGTGGCAGCAGACTTTGCCTTAGCAGAGACAGCTTCTCACCTGCCTTACCACACTTAAAGGGAATAGTGGCAGCCACTGATGCTTACACATTTTGTTAATCTCCACCATTATTACTCTATTTTTCTGGTTGTAAGTTCAGACACATAACTTCTAATGGGCTCAGTGAAAGGTTGAACCCCAGCTCACATTAGCTGCCTCCATAGACAGCATGGACCAACTTGAGGCTCTCTTTTGTATCCAAAGTTATCACACTGGCCTTCGGCTACCAGACTGAGATCCAGGACTCCAGTAGCAGGCCCAAATTTACTTGATGTTTAAGGGTTTTATCTCTTCTACAGTGCCTGACTGGGGTATCTGGGGCCCACTGGTGGAGCTGATTCATGGAGCCCACCAGTGAAGTTGATTCTTAAGGCCCACCTGTACTGCACGTGTCTCTTGCACTTTACTTTTTGCTTTTCGCCTTTTATTTCACCAAGAAGCTGCCCCCGGCCTATTATGCCCAGCGTCCACCAAGGTTGGCCCCTGGTCCCCTGTGGGTCAGTCCAAGCCTGCTCTTTTATGTATTTACTCACTTCTAACCTCTGTGGTGGTTATCACAGAAAGAACAGCCTATGTGCACTTGCTTCTTGACCCATAGTAAGGTGGCCTTCAATTACCAAGACTAGATTATTTTATGCCAGTCTAAGTAAAGAATATAATTTAACTAAACAGTGCTGAACTTATTACATAGGACATGCCTCTTAAAAAATAGTGCAGTCTTAACTGAAAGATACAACGTTAAATTTAAGAGCAGTTATAGATTTGCACCAGCATCTGCATCATGTTCTTCTGTATGTCTTAAATCTATACTATGTCTCCCTAGAGCCCAAAGCCTGTTTTATCATCACTTTTCAGATCTGGTGAGAGACAAAAAAATCTGCAAATTTTAATTGGCTTCTGATGACAGTCTTTAATGTGATATCCCATTCTAATAATTTAGAATAATCTAATACTATATCTGTCAATGAATGTTCTGAACCAGACAGTCCCTTTAAACCCTACCTAACAGTCTTTATTTAAATGTAGATTTTGCATCAGTATTGTTAATTAGGGAATTTTATATTTTAGGGTTTGTATATTTTTATGGTATCTCTACAGATCAAAAAATGATGCAACCAAACAATGAAATAGCAATGGCATATGCATATTTATCAACTCTCCTCCCATGTAAATGATACGAGCTAGTGTTATGTGTAAGTGCTTCGTTTTACCAGTTTGTTACTGTGGATAGTTAGTTTCTGTTAGCGTTTGACATATTTACACTTCAAAATTTTTTTTTTACCAATGTAATTATAATTTTTTAGATGGAAAATCTACAAATGTAAGTTGCAATGAAACCGGACGTGGCAACTGTACAAAGCAGCAACCGACTGCCGTCTCCACAATAGACCCCAAAAAACGAGAATTATTATTAGATCTTCTGAATATCTTTAGAACTGAGATCTCACCTGAAACTATATCATATCTCTACAGCCGCTGGTTGACCTTATTTGTACCACTGATATATACTTTTGTGTTTCTTATTGCCTTACCATTGAATATCATATCGATAATCATGTTCCTGGTCAAGATAAAAGTCAAGAAGCCGGCGGTGGTGTACATGTTGAACCTTGCTTCGGCCGACGTACTCTTTGCTTGCACGCTGCCTTTTGACATTGTTTATAGATTTTTGGGCAATAATTGGCTTATTGGAGAAGGAATGTGTCGTATCACCATTGCCGTGTTTTACTGTAACATGTACTGCTCCATCCTCATCATGACAGCTCTGAGTGTGGACAAATACCTGGCTGTGATTTACCCTTTGCAGTCTCTCTACTGGCGTAAAGTGAGCCGATCATGGTTGGTCTGTTTCGGCATTTGGTTAATATCCATTTGCAGCACCATTCCTCTTCTCATACACAAACAAAGTCAGTACTTAGTCTCAGTGGACAAAACAATCTGTCATGATATTCAGAATTTAGTAGATGCGAATAATTTTTATCGTTATTACTTTGCCACTTTTTGTGTACTTTTCTTTTTTTTGCCTCTAATTGTCACAATCTTATGCTATTTTTTAGTTATAAGAAATCTATATTCTTTAGAAATGGGAAACATTGAGAAAAAGAGACAAGCTGTGATCTTGGCCATCATTGCACTTTGTGCATTCATTTTGTGCTTTGGGCCGACCAATGCCATATTTTTTATTCAAAGTCTACGTATCAATCAGGTTTCTGCTGATCACCTGTATTTTATCTATATGATTTTCATCTCTGTGTCCAGTATCAGTTGCTGTATTGATCCCTTGTTGTATTACTTTGCATCAAAAACAAATTATAGTTACCTTTACAGGCTGCTGTGCTGTAAGAAAGACGCTGAAGAAGTAACAAAAAGTAACTCCACAAAAATCACTTCTTCAGGCTAAGTTTAATTGACATTGCCTGTGAAAACAAATACAGTACAAGAAATGAACATAACACTCTAAGGCCCTGTTCACATGGCGGATTTGGCCGCGGTTATGGCCGCGGGTTCCGACGCGGTTTCCGCGGCCAAATCGCGCCTAGTTTATTAACATGGTTTCCTATTGGAAACCGTGTTAATATTCACACGCCGCGGGTTTGGCTGCGGCTCCAGGGCCGCAGCCAAACCCGCGCGTGTGAAGAACTCTCCTGTCAATTCTTGACAGGGAGTGCTTCGTGCGGTGCTGCCGTGGACGTCGCTGCGGGTGTTGCCGCGGGTGGTGCGCGGCTGGGACGCGGCTCGCGGTGTGCCCCCTGCTATTAATTTTCATGGGGGCAAACCCTCGGCGCAAGCCCCGCCCCTCCCGCGCCGAGACCACGCCCACCGCCCGCGCCGCAAACCCGCGTCGGGAGAGGCGAGTTTGCGACGAGGTCCGACGAGGTTTCGGCCGCGGAAACCGTGGCGAGAGCCGCGGCGATACCCGCGGCCAAAACCGCCGTGTGAACGGGGCCTAAGGGTATGTTCACACGGCTTATCTTGCCGCATAATTACAGGCTTATTTCATCGCGTATTGCTCTTAATATACGGTGAAAAGCGGCCCACAATTACGGTAATCCATAGCTCTCATAGAGAACTATGGATAACGCCTCGCCCCCCTCGCATACAGAAAGATCGTATTGTACACGCGTGGAGATAAGATAAATGTCAATTATTCGCGGCAATTACGCACCACGAGTAATGAATGTCAATGGGGCTGGGGGGTTGCCGGCCCCCACCGTGCTTTCGGGAGTACGCACTGATCAGCGTGACTCCCAAATCACCCGGCATATTGAGGTGCGTACTGTACGCACCGTAATTACGCCGTGTGAACATACCCTAAGGGTCCATTTACATGACAAGCATTTACAGTCGGATTTTTACATGGATTTGGGTTTTAAAAATTGTAAAATCTGATTGTAAACCATTCCCATAGACATCAATTGAAAATTTGAGTTGTAGTTTTAGTTGTAGATTTTCTAGAGGTCGTATTTCAAAAACACAGTTTTAGTAAAAAAACACTTAGAACATATTCATTCTTCCGCCATATTTCAGAAAAAAAAAGGTCTCAAACATTTCTTTTAGATCCCTTTTCAAAATCCAAATTTAAAAATGAATGGGGGCTTGTTTTTGACTGTAAATCCAGGGAAAAAAAAAAAAACTAAAACCATTTAAAAATGGTCAAAATTTTTGTCGAAATTTAAAGCCCCTGGATTCTGAATTGGCAAGTTTTTGAATTTTGTTTTTGGGGGATCCTAGACCTTAATTTTTAAAAAACCCCTTAAGAAAGGGGAAACATTTTTCAAAAAAAGGGAAACGGCTCCGATAGAGATTTTTTTCATTTCCCTTATGTACCCCCAATTCTAAAAATAGATGCCAATTTAGTGAGAGTATTGGGAATGTACTTTAATAATTTTTGGGGACATTTTGGAAAAGAAAATAGTGTTCTGGAAATGTCAAGTAGTTTTCGCCAATTACAGAAATGCACAATGTTTGATTTGCGGTTTGTTGATAGCGTATGCACAGAGCCTTTGAAAGATGGATGTTCAGAGACCCCTATAAAAAACAGCATAGCTGCAACAATGTTTGAGCCATGTAAAATTTTACAAGTACATTATTTTTTCACTACCTTTTGATAATTTTTTAATGATTTCACTTAAAATAAATTATGTAACCCTTTTTAAGCACAAAACCCCTATTCGTATGCCTATATTCTTGTACATGTTAATACGAATTGATATGTAGTTAAAATCCCTTTTTCCCACCATATGATGTACTTGGGGCCCCTGCGAGCCCTCCTTTGCAAATGCAGACTTAAAAGGGCCTTAATGGTTTTTTCTGGGAGGATTGCAGCCCTTATTGGCACCCTTCGCGCGTACGGGTGGAATGTCCCAGTTTCGGTAATCCACAGTTCTCATAGAAAACTTCGATTCCGTCCCCCTTACCGCCGGCGAATCCCCCGGGCGGGGAGGGTGAATGCACATTAACCCCCGGGGGAAAACGCCGTGGATATGGATGTCTTGGGCGGGGAGCTGCGCCCCCGCACCGCCTTATTAAAACGGAAATTTGGGGTGAAACCATCCCGCAAAAACGGGTTGAATAAAACCGTTTGTGCCGCCCAAAAGGGGTTTCCCCAAAAACTATTTTTGTTACAGGTTGGCTTGTAGCTAGTTAAAGTCACTGTGTTACAAAAATTTGTTTGCCTTTTTCGGTCATCCCCCCCATTTTTTTTATTGGGTTTTTTATATGAAATATGGCACATCCCTTTGGGTATATTCGGGACTACCATAAAGTGAATAATTCCTTAAAACCCCCCAAAACCTTTACATACATTTTTCCCGGGCCCCTTTTTTGTTCCTTATTAAAATTTTTTTTTTACCTTTTTTTTTTTCTTTTTTTTTTTAAATCACATTTAGATTTAAATTAAAAATCTTTTCCCCTTTTTTTTCCCCCAAAAAATTTTAAATATCTTTCCTTTCCCCCTTTTTCAGTTTAAAAAGTTTTTTTCCCCTTTTCCCCCAAAAACCCAAACCCCACCCTACCCCACTTTTAAAAATTTAAAACGGAAATTTCTTTCCCTTTTTTAAATCAAAAAACTCTTTTAAAGCTTAAAATTTTTTTTTTTTCTAAAAATTCCCTTTTTTTAAAAAAGGGGGACCAAGCGCCTTAAAAAAAAAAATTAAATAAAGTTTTTTCCTTTTCAAAAAAAACAAAAACCAAATTTGTTAACATTCTTTTTAAAACCCATTTAAAACCCCCTTAACCAATTTCACCTTTTTATACTTAAAAAAAACCTACCCTACCCCAAAAATTTTTTCACCCCCTTTTTTTAAAAAAAAATAAAATTTTGCAATAAAACCAAAACCCAAAAATTCCCCCTTTTGGGTAAAAAAATTTCTAAAAAAATGAAAATTTTGTTTTTAATCTGCGGGTTTTAGCAAAAAAGGACAAGTTTTTGTATAAAGTGTCCCAAAATTATAAAAAAAAAAAACCAAAAAAAAAAAAATTTGGGTTAAAAATTAAACTTTTGGGTTTGGCCAAAGGGGTTTTTTTATAAACTTAAAAATGAAAGGGTTTTTTCCCCCTCAAAAATTTTCCTTTTTTTGGGGGGGGGGTTAAAATGGGTTTTTCAGATTTTTTAAAAAAACCGGGGTTTAAAAAAAAAATTTAAAAAATTTTTTTAACCCCCTTTTTCATTGAAAATTAAATTTTAAAAAAAATTTTTTAGAAACTCCCAAAACCCGATAAATTTTTACAAATTTTTTAACGAAATTTTTTTTTTTAAATTTTGGGGAACGTGATCCCAAAGGGGTTCGCCCCCCTTGAAAAAAACCCAAACATTTTTCCCGGGGAAAACCTTTTAAAAACCCCTTTGAAAATATTAAAAATTGTGCTTTAAAATTTTTTTTTAAGAAATTTTTTTATGTGGTGTGCAAAAATGGGTTCCAGCCCCCCGGGGTCAAAAATACTTTGTAGGAAACCTTTAGCTGCAATGACAGCTCCAGTCTTTTTCGGGGGTGTGTCCTACAGTTTTTAACATCTAGGTTGGACTTTTACGGCCCTTTTTTCCCCCATTTTTTTTGTTTTGTTTTTAAACCCTTTTTGCAATTTGTGTGTTTGGGTATTGTCCTCCCGGGGAAAAAAAAAATTTTTTTTTTGGGGTTAAAAAACTCCCAAAAAAAAATTTTTTAAAATCCCCCCCCCACCCCCCTTTTTCAAAATTTTGTTTGGCCAACTTTTTCGGGGGGGGTTTTTTGTTTAATTATTTTTTCTTTTTTTACTAACATTTGGGCCCAAAAAGTTCAATTTAGTATCATCTGCAAAACCTTTTCCCTTTGTGTGTTTTAAATTTCTTTTTAATTTTAAAAGGGAACTTTTGGTTCTTTAAAGGGTTTTTTCTTCTTGCCTTACCATAAAGGGGACTTTGGAAAAAGGTTTGCCCTTGAAATTCATTACCTTTATAGGTTCTGAGTTTTATATCCGGGGCCTTTCTTGGGCTTCTCAAAATCTATTTTTTTGGGGTGCTTTTAAAGCCCCTGTCTTAGGGTTAGCTGTTGTCCCCCTAAATTTTATATGATATTGAAAAAAGTTTTCTGTGAGGTGTTCAAATTTGGGCTATTTTTTTTTTAAATTTACCCTGCAATACACTTTGCCAAAATTTATCCCTGGTTGTCGGTGTGTTTTTGGTTTCAGTGCTGTTTGTTTTTCTTAAAAACCTTGAGGCCTTTACAAAAAAAAAAAAAGTAGTTTTTATGGAAAAAATTAAAAATCATGCAGTGTATCATTTTTCTAATTTGGAACTTCTAAAGGTAATGATCACACTGGATTTTTTTTAATGGGATCAGGTAGGAGGGGGTTTGAATAATATTGCCCTTACATTTTTTTTTTACTCCCCAAATTACTTGTACTTGGTTTCCTTTCACCTTATATTTCAATAAAAATTTCATTCCCAAATTTGTGGTGTAACATTAAAAATGGAAAGTTCAAGGGTTGAATACTTTTTAAACTAAATATTGTGTGAGGGCTACTAGGGGTTTGGGTTTTATTTTGGTTGGTGCTGCCCCAGCCTGGGTCTGAAAAATGTCTATTTTACGTAGAGCTGAATTTCTTTTTTTTTTAAGGGGTTTTTTTTTTATTTTCAGTTAACTTTTCCAATGGGAAAAATCTGACATGCTTTTCCTTAGCCAAGGATTTGTATGGAACAGAGGTGGTATTTGCCTCCGATATGGATGTGGGTTGCCCTATTTTAACTTGCATCACTCCTGCCAGAGGATCTGCTCTAAAGAATCTTTTTTTTTTTTTTTTTTTTTATCCTGCTCTGTACTTCGCTCTGTGAACTTCAGAGTAGACTGGCCATCAGATTACACAAGGATTTTAATAAGTAATAAAATGCGGAATCTGCTCAATCATGTGAACATATCCTAAAAGTGCTGTAGATTAAAAAAATAAAGGAACACATGCCAAGAACTGCATGTGTTTGGTTATTCATGTAGTTTTTAATGTGTACAGGTAGATTTGTTTTTCTGAAGTGTTTTTCCCATTACAAATTATGCGATCCATCAAATGGTTTGTCATGTGAAAAAATGCCACAAAAACAAATAAAAACCTTACAGGTGAAGTCAGCATGTGTCACTCTGCTGACTTCTTGTATTTATGTATAGTGTGTGGAGCATAAGGAAACACTGACCATCAAATATATAAGAAAATATAGTTAGCGCAAATTATTTTTTTTCTTAAAAGTAAATGCATTGTAACATTCAAATTTACAGCCCCCTAAATTATGCCGCCTTAGGCACCCACCCACAGGTGCCTAGTGACAAAGGCCTTGAATGTGGTGCCTTATTCCTTTTTGGAAAAACCTATTTCTTTCTTGAAATGTGCCTTATAGTGCCATACAGAGGTGTGTGGAATGCTGACAGATCTTTGGTGTGTTAGAGGCTTTAGATCATTTTAAGAATATGTTTATTGAGTTGTTTATGAATACAATCAAAAGAACATATGTCAAGACATTACATATCGCTTCAGTAAAGAAGGTTTGAAATTGCAAATGGTGTTGTCTGTTATTTCATCCTTGGCATAAGCAGTCAAAATGCAGTAAATTACACCATATTACATTTTAGCACATTTAAGTAAATAAAATACAATTAAAATAGATTAGAAGAACAAAACCGGGCCTTAAATTGAAAGGCCTTTGTCACGGTCGGTAGTAGTGGATCCTCTGGACCACTGCAAGCAATGGCGTAAGCCATGCCAGGGAGCGGAATCTAAGTAGGTCCTGGTTTTCACCAGAGCCGCCACAAAGCGGGATGGACTTGCTGCGGCGGGAGTCTACCAGGTCGCTACCCCTGACGTGACTTGCTTGCGGAGGCAGCCAAGGTGTGGCGTGGTACAAAATCGGTAGGCAGGCTCGTAGTTGGGGACAGGCAGAAGGTCAGGACAGGCGGCTATGGTTCGAGGTCTTGGACAGGCAGAAGGTCAGGGCAGGCGGCAAGATTCGTGGTCGAAGGACGGAGACAAACGGTTCGGTACACGGTAATCAGAACAAGGCTTAGGAACGCTTTCTCAATAGGCAAAGGGCACTAAAGCTCCGGTGAGGTCACCAGGAAGAGGCAGGCTTAAATAGGGGCAGCGACCGGCAATAGCCAATTACCGGTGCGCTGGCCCTTTAAATTCAACACTGCCGGCGTGCGCGCCCTAAGGAGTGGGGCCGCGTGCGCCACGGGACAGAGGCTGCAGCAGGAGCGTGGTCGGGTAAGTAGTTCGTGGGACAGGTAGGGGAACGAGCGCGCCTGCGACCCGACATGCGGGTCGCAGTGCCGCTAGGCAGCGGGGCACCGGGACGAGGGTCGCAGGGGCATTCGTGTCAGTACCCCCCTTTGGCCTATGAGCGGAGGCTGAGGTGAGGAGCTTCGGCCCCATTCATAAGAGATCGCCGCATCCCCCACACTGACCGACACAGTAAACGGCACTTTTCAGTGCCAGAGACATTGCGCTCGTTCCGGTGTTCGGAGAGAGCATCCTGAGAGCAGAGGGGGAGCGGAGCAGGCATATATTCTCCCAACACGACGGGACAGAATGGCATCCAAGATGGCGCCCGAGCAGCAGCGTGCCACACGGAGCGGCCGCTCTTTACAGCTATCAGCGCAGGAGGCGCCCATATCAGAGGAGGAAGCTGAAGAGGTAATCCCCAGGCTGGGAGCAACATGCAATGCCATGGCAGCTAAGGTGGCAGAACTACTGGCCCTAGGCATAACTGCAGCATTAGAAGCTACCACAACATCAACAGTGACGGCATCAGTCACATCTTCTATCTCAGCTACCCTGTCTAACCTGCAGTCTGATGTAGACAAGCACACTACCCAAATTACTAAGTTGGAGGAAAGACTGAGCTGTGTGGAAGACGAGATTCTGGGAGCCAAAAGCAATATGCACAAGTTGCTAAGGAAAAATACTATGCTGCAGGAGAAAGTGGACGACCTGGAAAACAGGCCGAGAAGAAATAATATATATATAATAATAATACTATATATATAATATATCATTGGCGTTCCTGAAACTGTTAAATCAGGGGACCTAGCTGACTTGTGCTCAAATGACATTCCTACCCTACTAGGTCTGGATAGACAGCTGAAGGTGGAAAGAGCGCACAGAATTGGCCCGCCACAACTGGCAGCAAGAGGAGGTGAGAAACCCAGGCCTAGACCAGTAATAGTTAAATACCTGGACTTTGCAGAAAAAAACTCTAATACTTCAAGCATACAGAAAAGCTGGTGGTAAAGCACAATTGCAGGTAAATAGACTGATGCTGTTTGCGGATTATCCAGCGGAGGTTGTGAGGAAAAGGCGCCAATTTAGAGACGTTTGCTCATCTCTAGTTAAGAAGCAACTTCGTTTCATACTCAAGTATCCGGCGGTGCTAAAGATATTTGCAACGGATGGAAAACCAGCAATCTGCTCGACACCTGAAGAGGCGAAGAAATTATTGGAAAAGATCCAACTGGGAGAGACTCTACGCAACAACAAGGGCAAGAAAGGTTTGTGGCAGTATGTAAAGAGGAGATCAGCCCGCGTCCCGTCCAACGACCCCGAACAGTTCAAGGAAAGATTGCAACGACCATGACCCTGAGAGAGGGAATTTCAAGACCATCTAAAGTGAAGTGATCAAGACTGGTCCGGGACTGACGGCGATTGACTTTGATATGTAAGAAAAGGTGGGTGGGAAAAAGGAGTATAATATCTTGCATTGAATATACGGAGATGGGGGGGATAATCGTACTGTTATACGTTTCATGTTACATGGCCATTTGTTCATAATATAGGGGACAGTGTAAGATGTCGGGGGTATCTGATAATATGTTTCTAGAGTATAAGGAGGAGGAAAGGGGCAGAGGATTGGTGGGAGGTAATGTTACACGGAGAGGTGGGAAGTGCGGTGGCTGAGCGGATGCTCACTCCACCACACATACACGAAAAAAGGAAAGTCACTAAATCAGGGGGGGATGGGGAAGTTTTTGTTCCATTTGTTGTTGGGGGACATGTTGTACAATTTCAATGTTTTGGATGATGTGCAGGCTGGATATTCTCATGGTGTGAAACTTGCTTGTAGGTATCTCAATTATGAGAATAGTAAGTTGGAACGTTAAGGGGTTAAAATCACCCCACAAGAGGATGATGGTGCTGAGGCATTTAAAGAGGCTCAAACCTAACATAGCTATACTGCAAGAGACGCATTTGGAAAATGCTGATTTTTTTCGAATGCAGAAGTTGTGGGCGGGTGAAGTTAGGGGGTCAGAAGCGGTGGGGGCAAGGCAGGGGTACTCACACTAATCCACAAAAATGCAACCTGCAAAATAATCGCGCTTGGGAACAGGATGATCAGGGAAGGTGGTTTTAAATTTGAGATGGATACTCCAGCGGGTAGAATTAGCGTACATAATATCTTACGCACCTAACAGGAGAGATCGGGGATTCTTTAGAGACTTGGAAGTCAGAATAGTGAAAGATGGAAGCCCTAATATGGTAGTGGGAGGGGACTTTAATAGTGTAATGCACGAGGTAGAAGACAGAAAACGGGCGACTCAGAGGGTAGGAAATGATGGTGAGAGAAGTAGTTTGCTCCAGGAACTATGCGACAATAATGATCTCAAGGATGCTTGGAGAATGTACAACCTTGTTGATAGGCAGTTCACACACTTCTCACATTCTCAGCAATCATGGTCACGGATAGACTATTTGCTAGTAAACTAGCGAATGCTGAGAAATGTGGAGAGGACAGATATAGGGGACATAGTCATATCGGATAATGCTCCAATTAGCATAGACATTAGAGAATCATATGCAAAAGGTTCGGACATATTGTGGAGGTTTCCGATATCATTAGCGAATGACGCACAATTTCGTGATCTGTTAAAGGAATGGTGGGGGGATTATGATAGGGACAACAATGGCAGTGAAGTTACCCCACTTATTTCTGGGATGCTGCCAAAGCTGTTCTAAGGGGCCGCATAATGGCGTATGTCTCGGGTAAGAAAAAACAAATTCTGAAAGTGTTTGAGGACGCCACGTTGAGGCTGAGAGGGGCATACACTGCATTCCTTATAGACCCCTCAGTGATCAAAAGGGAAAAGTGGAATATGGCAAGGGAGGCTTAAAATCTCCAGCAGGGGAGGCTAGAAAATCTCTTTGGGGATCAGTACAAAATTGAATTATATAAATTTGGAAATAAGTCGGGCAAAATGTTGGCCAATTTGGTGAGAGGGAGGCGAGGCAACTCTAACATTATGAGCCTGAAGGATGAAAAGGGAGAGGTAGCAAATAACCCCAGGAAGATAAACGAGATTCTACAAAGATATTATAAAGAGCTTTACACACAACCATCCTACGACATGATGAGGGGAAAACAGTTTTTGGAGGGGATAAAGCTGCCGAAATTATCTAAGACAGACCTGGAGGGTTTAAATGCGGAGGTTACAGAGGAAGAAATCGCAAAAGTCATAGGGAATATCCCCAAATGTAATATCCCCTAATGGACTGCCAGGGGATTTTTACAAGATCTTGAATGAAGTCACCCTGACCCTGAAATTAGTATTCGATTACATAAGTAATTACCAGACAATGCTCCCCTCGGGAGATACTGCATTTATTAAAGTTCTACATAAACAGGGAAGAGATGCGTTGAAACCGGATTCATATCGCCCGATTTCTTTAATTAATCACGACATAAAGATATTATCTAAAGTGTGGGCTAATAGATTAGCAGAGTTTCTACCAAAATTAGTTGGGGACCACCAGATGGGTTTTGTGAAAGGGGTTAAAAACATTAGGGGCGACATGTATTATCGGGCTTTTCGCCCATTTTTTGGCATATACAGCCCCTCCCGGCCCGAATCCCCCTGTCAGACGAAGGGATGCCGTGTTAGGCGCAGCGTTCGCCACTTTCAGCTGTGCCCCACATGAAGGGGCGGGCAATGGGCGCTGTGTGAGCGCGCTGTAGGCCTTCCGGGGCGGAACGCGGCGCGCTCGAAAACTCCGAGGCATGTACGATCGCGGCTCGCCAAAGCGCGGCGCAATGCAGCGCTCGGCAGCTCCGACAGTCAGATCTGGTTGATTCTGGTCTAAATGCTCCGGCCAGAGCCTCTTTAACATTTTCATTAATGATCTTACACAGGGAATACACAGTAGAATATCGATCTTTGCAGACGATCTAAGCTCTGTAAAGTAATCAACACAATAGAGGATAAAATATGTAATTACAAAGGGGTCTGGATAAGTTGGAGGCCCGGCAGGGGAAATGGCAGATGAGGTTTTAACACTGATAAATGCAAGGTTATGCACATGGGGAAGGAGAAATCCATTACAATGATTACATGTTAAATGGAAAAACACTGGGTAAAAGTGACATGGAGAAAGACTCGGGAATCCTGGTGGGGCAGTAAACTTAATTGTAGCAGCCAGTGTCAGGCAGCAGAGCCAAAGCAAATAGGATCATGGGGTGCATTAAATGGGGCATAGATGCACATGAAGAAAAATTATTCTCCCATTATACAAGTCACTGGTCAGACCACACATGGAATATTGTGTACACGTTTTGGGCACCAGTGCACAGGAAAGACATTGTAGAGCTTGAAAAAGGTACAAAGGCGGGCAACAAAAATAATAAAAGGACTGGGTGGACTACAGTACACAGAAAAAGATTGG